>JALBCR010003639.1:0-40847 GCA_030710515.1 Abscondita cerata | reverse complement strand
AATAGTTACACTGCTAGAAAATAGCAACGTTTACTTTTACCTCAATTTACATTTACCCCAGTTGACCCTATTTTGCCATAGATAAATGGAGCTACAATCCTCACAATATCAAATCATTGGATAAGTGTTTTTTGATTAAAGGAAATTATTCAATTTCAAAGTTAAGCTGTGTTACGCATCTTCACCTACATATTCAAAAAGTGTGTTATTTATTTCGATAATTGGTTGGGTAGATAAATGAAGTTATAATCAACACAATATCAAATAATTGGAGGGGTGTTTTTCTTCCTGTAATTTTTTATTTCAATAATTTTTTGGGTCAATAGATTATTGGAAATAAATTAACAAATAATTAGATAGATCTTTTCACAATAAAAATCAAATACGATGTAGCGAAAAACTCTGACTAGTCAGATAATTTTAATTTTGAATCAACTAAGAAAAAAAATTAGGCTGCTGTATGTTTTCGGGTATTAAATCAATTAAAAACCATACCATCAAATTCCTGGATGAAAGGTTTGACTAAAATTCTAAAATGTTTTCGTGTAAAAAAACGAAATCGCCTCATCAAATTTGCGGATGAAAAATTTGGAAAGCATGTCAATAATACATTTTTTGATCTTATACTTGAATCATGTAGAATCACTAAAGTTTAAGTATAAAACTTAGGGGACATTATTTTCTGGGTGAAATAAATGTATGAAAACCATACCCAAATATGCTCATTAAATCCGTCGAAAAAGATTTTTCAAATGTGGCACATTTTTTTTTTTTTAATTGAAACATCTAGAGAAATTTAAAATGAAAAAATTAGGTTGCATATTTTTTGTTTTAGTGTAAAATGTTTTTTGAACGAAAAACTGAACATCGGGCCATCAAAAACCTTGCATGAAAATTTTATAAATATGTCGCTAATTTTTTATCAAACCTATGATCAGCACAATAATTACTAAATAATTGTGTGTGAAATGCTACTAGGCATTTGTCCACGGTATTCTGTTAGTGAAAACGTTAAATTCCGAATGGAAGGGGATAACTGTGTGAAAAGTAATTCAAGAAATCGGATTGGCTTACAAGATTGGTCTGTGTGTAAAGGAAAAAACGCACACTTTTTAGTGGCAATCATAGTCACCACTGATATTTCACACACTTTTTTTCAATATGCACAAAATAAGTATCTATTAACTTCAAAATCTAACGTTTATTTTTATAGTCGTTCGGAAAAATTTTGTGTACAACAAGTATTGGAAAGATAAGATTTCACACGATATTGCGTACTGAGCCAAGAGCCGTAGGCTACGTGCGTCCGTGCATAAAAAACAAAAAAAAAAAAAAACATAGTGTGCAAAGGTGCAATGTAATTTAAAAGAGACTTTCTATTGTAGTAATTGTTTATTAAATTATTATAGCTGCTTAGCCGATTATCTCGCGCAAAGCAAATGACAATAGAATTACAGAACATACCTGTTCATAATTAACTTTAAGCATCTACAAATTTATGAACTTATGAAGTAAACCAGTTTGCACTACTTAGCTTAAATATAATACTACGTCTACTTGATTTTTAAATGCGTTTAATGATTCAGCATTAATAGTTTCATTTATGATGGCATTCCAAGGATTACTACACACGAACAACAAAAAGTTTTAGGACACTGACCATGGAAACGCTGATGAACGAGTTTGTAGCTGTTACCTCGTAAATGAACATTTTCACTAAACACAAACATATGACGTAGCGGACAGTTATTGTGATTTTTGCATTATCTTGTAAGTCTCAAATAAATTAACCACGATCACGCCTTTCTTGCAGCACTGGTAATGAGTTAAGAAGTCGTTGATGATACGGTAAATGTCTGAGTTCGAAAACTAGTTTTGTGGCTCTACGTTATAGAGATTGTCTATGTCTTTTATTTCAATAAGGGTTCCAGACATTAGTACAAAAATTCTAGTATGGGTCGCACATAATTTTTGTATAGCTTTATAAACACTTTCGGTTTTAGGCATTTGAAGTTTATCTTAATCATATACAACAATTAATTATCTTTTTTTACAAGGTCTGCGATATGGGATCACCATTTCAAATCGTTGGTAATAAGTACGCCGAGATCGGTATGTTCAAAAACTTTCTTTAAGGATCTTCCTTCTATAGTGTAGTCTATCTTGGATTATTTGTGCCAATATGTAAGATGGTACATTAGTCAATGTTAAGGGTTAGCATCCATGTTTTTGACCAAGAGTCTATTTTATTAAGAACTGACTGTATAATGGCCGATTTCTGCAGAGCGTTGTTGTAAATCTTAGTATCATCAGCGAATACACTAGAATTTGATTCAATACTTGAAGTTACATCTGCTATGTAAACTAGAGAATAAAATCGGACCAAGAACTGATCCTTGTGGCACTCCACTTTTCACTGTATGCTTTTTCAAAATCTAAATAAAACAAACAAACATCTCTGGAATTCCAAGATCGATAGCTTTAGTCCATGAATCTAAATTTAGCAACAAATTCGAGAGAACGTGAGATTTGCGGGAAAAACCATGATTGACAGTTAGGAATGACCGAGTTCGATATTAGAAATGTTGTGAGTTTTTTAGCAATAATTTTCTACATTTGCAGATAACAGAAGTGAAATTTACTGGTCGATAGTTATTAGGTGAGAGTTTGTTTCCTTTCTTGCAAATAGGTATAATAATTGACTCTTTTCCATTGTGAAATCAGTTTGGCTAAACTTCTAGCACTGTTTTTAAAAAGTTAGGAAATATGTTATCTGGACCTGGACTGAGTTTACCTTTATGTTAACTAATTGTTTGGCAACAATATCTTTTGTAATCTCTATATCTGTTAAGGAGTTGTGCACTTTGTTATTCTATTCATCACTGGTAGTGGTAAGGATTCTTCCAGAAACACGCTTTGGAATTGTAATAGTGGGATTATAATGTAGAACACCATCAGACGAATGAAGGGTGATTGTAGATACCTTGGATGTAAGATTTTTCTTATGTATCTATAAAACTGTTTTGGCCCTGAGTCTACAATATTTCTTCGTGTACTGTTTGAGTTTTCTTAATTCAGCGTTTAAATTGTTAGCATAACTTTTATAATCGTTGAAAGTTTGTGATGTTTTGTCGGTTCTGTAATTGTCCCATAATTTACGTTTTCTTCTGTATTTGTGATTTAAGTTCAGATGTTATCCATGGCTTGTGTTTTTTAGATTTAGTTACTTTAAGAGGCACATACTTAGATTCGGCCGTCTTAATTGCGTATAATAATTCCTGCCAATACTCTACAGGATTTGAGGTATCATCAAGGGGTCGAGTTAAGCATTCCTGTAAATGTTGATTAATGTAGTTATAGTTCGCCTGCCAGTAATTTTACTTAGCAGATTTACGTTTGTTAGCTAATAAATTTGGAGATATTTGAGAGGTGATCGCTGCTTTCCAATTGGTGGTAAATACTGATGTTGTTAACTCGATAATTGGAATCAGAGTTAACACTAAGTCCAACGTATTACACATGTCAGTACCACGATATCGGGTAGGAGACAAAATATGTTGTTCCAAGTTTGAATTTAATATCATTTCTAAAAAAAGTGATCCGGATGTATGTGGATGTGTCATTTTTAGTTCATGCCAGTTGATAGCAGGATGGTTAAAATCTCCAAAAATTATGGTACCTATTACAATAGTTGGACGCTGCTTTGATTATGTTTACCAATGAAATATCATTTTCCAGTTGCGAGTCGGGCAACCTATTAAGAACTTGTTGTTGGCAATTGTTACATTTAGCCATAATGCTTCTATTTACAGTAAAAATTTTGACAATAAAATATTCTATGAGACACGTATGTGAACCCTTACTTCAGACACTTGTAACATAAATAACTATTATGTACTCTAACTTATAAGGAGCACATTATTTAATGAATAATATTGTTTTTAAAGGTATGGTACTGAGTAGGTGCTCTCTTTCGATTCCTGCCAGAGATAGACCGGCTTCAAGGCGGTTCCATGTGTAAAATATGTAAATTACTGAGGGCTCTTTGTCTCACCAAAATCCGTGAATTCTCACAAAGCAGTTCACTCCAGCAACAGACACGATAGCAGGAGATTTGCAAATAAAATCACAATTACTCATCTGGTAAACAAAGAACAATTTTTTACTCACCGGGGACTCCACCCTTATCTTTGTCATCATTCGGTTAACTAGGTCCATTTAATTATTACATACAGTAATTATATAAATTAATATACTTTTCGACAACTAGCTAGTGTCACCTGAAATAAGTGGAGGCTTCCCCGGACGTCAACCTAGTTGGCATCCCAATGACCAAGATCGAGGGCACCTATTAAGGCTCCCCTCTCCACCTGCATCATGTCATTCAGGTAGCCGGCAACACCCCCTTTTGCGAGTAACCCCACCAGAAGGAACCACGACATTGTGTCGGGCAACTGTGCACCGGGGGTGAATGGTTAAGTGATATTCAAATACACCAAACAACATTTTTGTTGCCGGCTTACTACTTTCTTGCGTTCACTATCGGTCTACTCAAATTTCAACGTCTTCCAAATTACATATTAAATATGTCATATTTCTTATTATTAAAAATAAATCTTATTCCATCTGTCAGTTACTCTGACAAAACCTCCCACTCTATATTTTTTTATATCCCATTAAATTTTTCTACAGGGAGCCATTTATTATAAACCAGATGTGAATAAAATAATAACAATAACATACAGTGTCATCCCCAAAGTCCGCACCAAATGGGAAACTTCTTTATTATGAATTTTTCGATAAAAAGTTATTCTTTATAAAAGTTTGTGCATCCTCTAAAGCTAAAAATGCACCAACATTATGTGGCGAAACACGCGTAATTTACGAGGTGCATTCGAAAATTTGATTTTGAGTCAAGAGTATAGTGCCCTTATTTCAGTAAATATCAAAAATTTTGTTTGAAAAAGTTGTTCTTCATTTAAAAAACATCAAGATTTGAAGTCATGGCTATCTAGGACAAATTTTTAGTTTTTTCAATTTCCAATAGGAAGAATCGAACTGTGCCTGTTGCGGGATGGACATCATACTGAGATGTAATTTAATTTTGATGTTTAGTGCCTCAATATTATAGAAAATGATATTCTTCTTAAGATACTGACTTGTTTTGGGCAATTTTTTGGTGTCAACAAAAATCAAAAGAACTTTGCACCAAAAATGTTGAAGTTTTTCTAATGAATAAAAAAATGACCATAATTAGCACAATAATTGGGCAATTTGTCAATTACAAGTTTTTTAAATAAACTGTTGTATACAAGATGTCGTTTAATTATCATTTAAAGCAAATCTTTTTCTTATAGCCACCATTTTAAAAAAATTGGAAAAAATTTAATTTTTTCTAGATGGCCATGACTTTAAATCTTGATGTAGTTTTTAATGGTGAACAACTTTTTTCAAATAAAATTTTTTTGATATTTACAGAAATAAGGGCACTTTACTCTTGACTCAAAATCAAATTTTCGAATGCACCTCGTATATTACGCGTCTTTCGCCACATTTTGTTGGTGCATTTTTAGTTTTAGGGGATGCACAAACTTTTATGAAGAATAACTTTTTATCGAAAAACCCATAATAAATAAGTTTCCCATTTGGTGCGGACATTGGGGATGACGCTGTATAACAAATAATTATATGTTTTAAGAAAGAAATTAATAGACGGAAAATATACTAAAATTTTACTTTAACACATTGAAACTTTTTCCCTAATTCTGACCATGCCCGTATAATACACTCCCCGACTCTGATCTTGAACCAACTTATTAACCTGCTTACTAATAGTGGCGTTTTACTGCCAAAACTCTGAAAATGCCAACCTCAATATCTGAATGATACTCTAGATAGGTAGAGACTAAATCCCAGAATACCACTCTGTTTTGAGGAAGGGCCTCATGGCTCTGGGGAGAGAACAAAATTTACTCGCTTTCACTTGAGTAAGGAAGACCTAAAAAAACAGATCATTAAATATTAATTAACTCGGAAGACATAGCAGAAACAATGAAAAGGAGAAAATCGCTACAATAAGCGAGGCAAAAAACACCAGCATCAGTTAAAGGAAGGGAAAGGGACATTATAGAAATACTACGTATTTTATTTACCGAGTATTTAAACGAACAAAAAAATTCAGATAATTGCATTGAGGTATGGTATTGTTACTTGAAAAGGGAGACAATACGAAACTGGAGAATAGAGACCCGTCACATTATTATCACAATTGTATAAAATAATAACAAGAGCTATCACAAATCGACAATCTAAATTTAGTTATACAATTTACGGACAGTCGGCCCTTTTACATTAATAACATAATAGTAAAATAAAATACATTCGTTCGTTATAGCCCAAATATTACATTAAAGAATGACAACAATAATAATAGTAATAAAAATAAATATACCAAACCCTAAATTATACATACAAGACTCATTAAATTTTACAATTCAAATACTTTGTCTCCTATCAATGATTAACAGAGTCAATCCATCTTTTAAACATTATCAGGGAGCAATTGAAAATGTCGCACTGATTTACAGCGCACAACTCGTTAAATTTGGTCATTGCTCTGACCATGGGAGCATTCAATAAATAATTGTTTGGACAGTATTCACAGTAGAACATGGTCTGTCGCCGCACAGTAGCTCTAGGAACTCTGAATGATATTTGACCAAACAAGGTAGAACAATCAATATGGTTTCTTACAATTTTAAACAAGAGGACAAGGTCAGCACTTTCTCGTCTACCTTCCAAAGAAATTAAACCGAAATGGTTCTTGATGTTCTCGTACGGTTTTCCTAAAAAAATTCCTCCAAAATAGGCCAATCTTCTCAAAAACTTATGTTGAATCCTTTCAAGCTTATTAATGTGTGCCCCGTACATAGGGGACCAGACTGGGGAAATTTATTCTAAGTGTGGACGAACAAACGCGGTGTACAGAACCTTACGACTTAAAACATCTTTGAAGTCATGAGTACTTCGGAACACAAACCCTAATGCTTTGAGAGGTATACTACATACACTTGCAATGTGATCAATAAACGTGAGCTTAGTGTCAAAAACGACACCCAAATCCCTCACGCACGTGACACGGGAGAGTTTTATACCTGACTGGTTGTATTCCAATATCTGTGAAGAGAGACATCTACGAAAGCTTATTACCTTGCATTTTCCAGCATCCAACTGTAATTTATTAACTCTGTACCAATGAGAGAGACCATCTAAGGCTTCCTGCAAGATTAAGTATTCTGGCATGCACGAAATGGACCTAAATATCTGTACGTCATCCGCGAAAAAAAGTGCATTGACGTCATGAGCTCGAAGCTTGTTAATGAATATAAAAAACAACAGGGAACCAAGATGAGACCCCTGAGGTACAGCGGATGTAGTATTTATTCTAACGAGGGAGCTCCTTCCCCACAAGTAGCTCTTAACCACCAAAACATAGCACCACCAATTCCTATCCGAAACAACCTCTCCAGAAGCAAGTTTATATCCACACGATCAAAAGATTTACTAAAATCAGTGTATTATACAGTCTACTTGACAAGACAAGAAATAACACTAACCAAGGAAAATCAAAGTAAAAGAGTAAGAGTGGACTGGGTAAAAATAAAACTCAGAGGGGTATGAAACTGAGCGATGCTCTTCGCCGACGTAACAATAGGAAGCTCTGCTCCAAATGTAAATGGTCAGACACAATGAAAGATATGCATATGCAATGGACAAACGGAAGGCCTGGTACGGGAGAAGAATTCGTGGAAGACTACATGCGACAGATCGACGATATCAAAAGAATAGATGGTTAAGAGTGGGTGCGGACCGCACGAGATAGAAGCTAAAGGAAGATTTTAAAAGATGCCTATGTCCAAACAAAGTTGGAGTAAAAGAGACTAAGCTAGAGTAAGGGGGGGGGGGAGAAAGGACTACTTTCATAGTCATATCTTAATTGATCATAAATATTTGATAGTAATTTTCCAATGAACCTAATACATAATAAAAGTAGCCAAAAAATTCTGTTTGCACCTTTGCCCAAAAGTATTATTTTGTTTTTGTTTGGTTTTTGGGCTCGGCTACACCGTTAATTTCAACTCGGCCAAAAAGGATACACACATTTTCGAATAGCAACAGTTCATTTTGACTTCAGTTATACAGTGTGAGTGTAAAGTATGGAATAAAATTCAATAAATTTATAGCCAAAATGAGAAGATATTAAACTATTTATAAACGGTTTATATTCTATGGCCCCTTGATCTGATAGGAGCTGATCCATTTAGTATCAAGAGAAGTGATATAATTAATATTAAGAAAAATGCCAACAGTAGTTTAGTTTATACTATTCATACGTGTCAATGTTTACACGAGATGTCGCAAGACACACATGTTACTTATAATTAATATTGTCAAAAAATACAAAAATAAAAGAGTCCGGAAAAGAGTATTAAAAGTATTACTGTCATCACTGTGGACATCACTTAGATAGTGTTAATAGTTTTTTTACTTATATGAATGCTAAGAGTTATGTTTTTTATTTTATTTAAAATACTTATTATGAGTTTTCAAAAGTTTATACTTTCATCAATTTGGACAATACTTTTTTCACTTATTTATTAGTATTCAGTTTTTCAAGTTTATAAATAAACTAAGAAAAATGCCAACAGTTAATTGTAACGACATGTGTGCGTTAACGCATATCGCTATCACAACAGTTTATGTTGAAACGCACGTGTGCGATAAAGCCAGTAAAAACTTGTAAAGCATAAACACGCAACGAAAAAACACCTGATGCCGCATTTCGCTCTTATTATGAGCTCATCAGAGGTGTATACTTAAGTGTGGTATACAACACTTAAGTGCGGTATACAACTTGTTGTATACCGCACTTAAGTATACACCTCTGATGAGCTCATAATAAGAGCGAAATGCTGCATCAGGTGTTCTTCGTTGCGTGTTATGCTTCTGTACAAGTTTTTACTTGGCTTTATCGACACACGTGCGTTTCAAGCATTAAAGCTGTTGCTTAGATAGCGATATGCACGTTAAACACACACATGCCGTTACAATTAACTGTTGGCATTTTTCTTAGTTTATACTAATCATACGTGTCAATGCTTTTACACGAGATGTCGTAAGACACACATTTTGGTTTATAAATAAAGTATATTTTCTTTGACTGTTTTGTCTTATTTCTGCAATACCTATATCGCTTCTATGTTTAATGTATAGGATATAAAATAAATAAATTGATCATTCGATCTAATCCAATTAAGAATCTTACGAGATTAAAAAAACACAAAGCACGCATTTTTAGCTTTAAAGAGAATCGAAGAATTCATTGGAATTTTTGGAACTATCTGGAATTTTTTGAATTATCTGAAATTATTTTGAATTATTTGGAATTTTTTCGTCTTTAATGGAATTTTGTGGAATTATTGGCTACAAAATTTCTAGGGTGATTTCCCCTCGGTTGCTCCTATCGGAGATAAAACAGTGACAAACGCTGAGAATGAATTATTGGTATTGGCTTCTGTTGTTGTTGACCCCCACACTAGTGAATGGACAATAAGTACCAATTTCGGCATTAGCTGCCGATCAATAAGAAGAATATTGAAAAAAAATCACTTTCAATCAATTTAGTTATGCATTGTGCTTTTGCACAAATTACACCGGAAATGTTATAACGCGTTCAACCTTCGTTTCGCGAACGAATACGTTTGTGTTTGCAAAACGCAGGTAACCACATTAACCGTGTTGCTGTGACTGAACTACAGTCAGTGTAGTATTTAGGTATGTTGCATTCATTAAGTTAATTGTATGCTGATGCAAATTATTATAAATTATTATTAAGTAACTATTGACAGAAACACAACTAGAAAAATTAAATTTAATGTATTTTTCTCAACAATATTAATTGATGCTGTAGAGATATTTAGATTCTTATTTGATCATTTATTTTCTTTTGTTTCTCCACTTTGCTGCACACCTACAATTGTTAAAATAAAATAAAACCTTACTTAATTCAAAAACTGATAAAGATAAAATTGTTAAATTACTCGGAAACCATACATTTTAGGCCATGCATATTATACATAAACTATATCTCAATTCATCACAGGAATCCAAAAATGCAATAATATACAGAGTGTACCATTTGAAATAAGAAAGTTTTAGTTTATCCCAGGGAAAACAAAATACTTTGTATACACAAAATCATTTGTATGTGGTTTAAACTTGAATTTTGTCTATAATACATTTCTCTATCTCTAATATCTGACCCATCAATCATCAAATACAGGGGGCTGCCCCACCTTGTATATTTATTTATTTTACAAGTTGAGAGACCTTGAAAAAAACGGCATAGATCGGGCGAAACGTCGGTAAATTGAAATTAGGGTAGTGGTTTTTGTTAGTGAATTGGTCCCTCCACCGAAACGAATCCTTACAAGGATTCAATTTTACTCAATTACATTGTTTAATTTTTCTGTTTTATTTTGCAGATCGGCGAAATTACGTTACCAGAAACGAAGAAGCAAGAATTAGAAGAACTTCTGGAATCTTCACTAACGTTCGCAAAGGACGCGAATCCGGTATTCAAAACTAGACTGGATAAACTCGTGCAGGGAAAAATCGAAGACCGTATCGGAATGGAAGCGTTCAAGCAGAACATCCAGTTAGATGCTCAGCTCAAAGAAGAATTTGATGTTCGCAAGATAAAGCCGGAATATAAAAGTATGTTGGAGAAGAGAAAATTATTACCTAGCTATGAGATGAAAGACGAAATAGTACGCACTGTCAGCACGAACCAGATTAGTGTAATCAGTGGGGAGACGGGTTGTGGAAAAACAACGCAAGTAGCACAATTTATTTTAGACGATTATGTTGAAAAAGGTAAAGGATCTGCTTGTCGTATAATTTGTACGCAACCTAGGAGAATAAGCGCTATTTCGATTGCCGAAAGAGTTGCAACGGAACGTGGTGAACAACTTGGTGAAGGAGTTGGATACCATATACGATTAGAGAAGGTGCTGCCGAGAGAACGGGGATCAATTTTATTTTGTACCATCGGAGTCGTCTTAAGGCAAATGGAGTCGGATCCCAGTCTGAGTCACATTTCTCACTTAATACTCGACGAAATACACGAGCGCAGTATTGAATCAGATTTACTCTTATCGCTGTTTAAGCAGGTACTTCAAAAACGATCGGACATAAAGTTGGTTTTAATGAGCGCTACTCTAAATGCTGAGAAATTCTCCGCTTATTATAACAACTGCGTGCATTTAAACATACCAGGATTTACATACCCGGTGGAAGAATTTTACTTAGAAGATGTATTGCAGCGTACTGGATTTACTTTAAAATACGACAGGTATTCTAGAAAACCGTTTAAGGACCAAGAATTTTTTTTAGGGTTTGTAGAACCTTACGTCCGTCAACTAGAAGCAAACAAAACTTGCTCATCTACCGTATGCGACATATTACGTTCTCCTCAGTTAGAAGAGGAGGTTAATTTAGATTTAATATTTTCCTTAATTTTTAATATATGCGAGACTGAAGAAGACAAAGGCGCTATTTTAGTTTTTTTAACCGGTATGGTAGAGATTTCATCTTTACATAAAATGCTAGAGAATTCGGGCAGATTTCAAAGAAGTTCGTTTTGATTATTCCTTTGCACTCTCAAATGCCAACTGTCAATCAAAAGCACGTATTCGATCGACCTCCGAACGGTGTTAGGAAGATTGTCTTATCAACGAATATTGCAGAAACGTCGGTAACAATAGATGATGTTGTGTTTGTTATCGATTGCGGAAAAATAAAAATGACCGATTACGATGCCGAAGTTGATACTTACACTTTAAAATCACATTGGGTGGCATTAGCTAATGCAAATCAGAGAAGGGGGCGTGCAGGACGTGTACAACCTGGAGTATGTTTCCACCTATTTACCCGACCTCGAGGTCTGGTTTTGGAACAATATCAAAAACCCGAAATTCTACGTACTAGATTAGAAAATACTATTTTAACTATTAAGGTATTGCAATTGGGAAAATGCGCGGATTTTTTGAACAGTTTGATGGATCCACCGAAAGAAGATGCGGTCGAAGTGTCTGTTGCTCTATTGAAAAGGTTGAACGCTTTGGACGACGACGAAAAGTTAACTGCGTTAGGATATCATTTGGCGAAATTGCCCATTGCGCCGCAAATGGGTAAAATGGTGCTCTTCGGCGCGATGTTCAGTTGTTTAGATCCGATACTGTCGGTGGCGGCTTCCTTGGATTTTAAAGACGCGTTTATGATTCCTTTGGGGAAAGAGGCCGAGGTAGATCGCGCGAAGAGTAATCTTGCAAGTGGATGGATGAGCGATCACCTGCTGCTATATAACGCCTTATACCAGTTTGAAAAACGGGATCATCATGAAGCTCGTCAGTTTTGTTTTAACAACTTCTTGAGTATTAATACCTTGAATATGCTGCAGAAGCTAAAGGTGCAGTACATGGACTATTTGCACGAAACTGATTTTGTTGATACTAAAGATGTTAAAGATAAGAAATTTAATATTAATTCTAATAACGTGATATTAGTTAAGGCGATTATCTGTGCAGGGTTGTACCCAAATGTGGGTACTTTGAGGTAAGGTCGTGGTTTTGAGTAGATTCTTCAGTTTACTTAACCGTTTTAGCGGAAAGAGGCGCAATAAACCACGTACAATTGATGGTTTGAAAGTGAAATGGCATCCAAAATCCGTTTTATCTCGGAAGTCACATTATCCTTCTCATTTTTTTGTCTATTACTTGAAGTTAAAGTCATCATCAAACTTTATTCACGATGCAACTATAATATATCCATTGCCGTTGGTGTTTTTTGGGGACAAATACGTGTATGATCCGAACACTTCTACCATAGACTTGGCTCAACATCAGTTACGTTTCAAAAGCTCTGAAAGCACTAGCACCATAGTTAAGAAACTCAGAGACAAATTGAACTGGTTTCTAGAGTATAAAATATCAAACCCGGGCGTAGTTGATTGGACTTCCGGCAACGAGGAAATAATAATTTTACGGTAAGTTCGCTTCGTGTAAAGCTTCAATAATAGAATATTTAATTTCAGAGCCGTAATGGAACTAATCACCAGCGAAGAGTTAGGTTTGCTAAATTTAGATTATGACGATTTTGTTTAGTTAACTAATACATAGAAAAAATTGTTTTGTTTTCTTCTTTTACGAATTACTTTTATCAGGGTTTGTATCTAATTATTTGTATCTAAAATCTTATTCTGTATTAAATTAAAATGAAAATTTTATGTTACAATCGGCTCTTTGTAAATAAATAAACTAAATATTGATAGTAACTGTGAAACCACATAACTTTCTAAATATAAGAGAAGAATTTAGCACTAAGACTTAAATAATGTTTTTATCATAGAAAAGATTTAATTGATGCATCTCTTCGTGAAATATTTTCTAACCAACAAATTGGGCTATAAACAGGATGTTTCATAGTTTCGTGTTTGCTCTGTCTTTATTATGTGAGGTTGATTATTAATTTGATTTTGAGCAGAAAAGTTTTTTTTTAACTGTGACCTTTGCATAAGTCAAGAACACAATGTGTATGTTCGGTGAACATCTGTTGCGTTTGCAATGCCGATAGGTGCTTATAAGTTTTATTATTATTACCTATATGTCAAGAAATACATTTGATTCTAACTCTCCGAAATCTGCTTATTGTTATATGTTACGCCATTTACACTGTGTCCACGCATGCGGTATCCTATAGGTGAAAATTTTTTTAAATTTTAGTTTTAGCGAAAAAGTTTTGCTTGTTCTAAAATAAAAATAAAATTCGAGTTTTTCAAAATCAAAACCATTTCATAGTCAGTTTTATGAAAACCATAATATTGATGATTTGAAAGGAGCAATAATTGATGCCGTAAATGAAATTACCTCAGAAATGCTACGAAACGCTTATAAAGAATTTAGAATTTTCACCTATGGATACTCCATCCGTGGACACACTGTATATGTGGTTGCGCGGTCGGTGCTGAATCGACAAGGTTGTTTTAATTATGCATTTCCTCATTGTCGACACTTTATACCTTGTGCTATAGAATAAATACGAAGCAGATGTATAACTTATAATTATCATTTAATAATTATTTTCTACTGCTTTATTGATAATAATACAATAGATTGCTATTGAATACCTTATCAACACTAATAATTATATATACAGGGTGGGGCACTACCAACCAATTATTTTGTAGCACTAAAACGACAAATAATGTAAGAAATCTTAAGGCATACATATATCGAGATTATTTGAAACCACATTTTAAAAATATTTTCGATTGTACAGAGTGTTCCAGAAATAGGTACTATATCAAAGTTGGGTTATTTTAAATGGAGACACCCTGTATTTTTCTATTTTGAATTGTAGGATAAAAATAGTGTCTGTTCTTTAACATATCTCTATACCAACTTACATCCGTTTCTGAGCTAAATCGATTTTACCTGATTTGCAGACCTCAACAAAAATGCAATAGTAATAGTAATTTATTTATCCAAAGATTATACACAAATAACATAGGATACATGCCCCAAAAAAAATATATAATATTATTTGAACTAAATAGAATACCTAAAATTTATATTAAAAATAATTAAAAAAATCTAAATAGTGTAACATACAAAATAATTAATAATTCTTTTTAAAACATGCAATTTAAAAATTTTCTACTGAATAAAATGCATGAGTTAACAGAATATTTTTAATTTTCATTGTAAAAAATTAGAATGAAGTTATTGTCCTTTTATGTTGTGGGAGTTTATTGTATAATTTAGCGCCTATATAATAAGGATTTCTCTCATGAAGAGTTAACCTAAGGTTTTCGTACTGTAAATCACTGCCTATCTAGTACTGTAAGAATGTGACTTGTTTAAAGTGTCAAATTAATAATAATAATAACTTCAAGATAAATAAGAACAAGCATATTTGTTTTCATCACTTACTAAGAACCTTCAACATCCTTTTTGCAATATTTACTATTATGTTATATTGATGTACAGTGTTTTAAATACTACCGCATAACGCTAACGACTTAAAACCAAATAACTTGGTCACTTAAATGGAACACTGGAATCGATGACACTGTAAACATTGATAACTTTGTTAAAAACTTCTAAAAATAATGGTTTTCAATATCTATTGTACTACTATTAGAGCGATTTGTATTACATTCTTAGTTAACAGGTTAAAGTTTGTCGATGTTTACAGTATGATCGATTTTGATGTACCAAATAACATCAGTAAATTGTGACAGGTGTGCGTAATTCGACTGACTCTTAGAGCCCGGTGATACTAGTCATAAGCACATTTTTGTTTATTAAAATATTTTTTAAGGTAAATATTGAAAACTGAAAGTTGGAAGATAATGTCACATATTGCGGATATTTCACAGGTAACTCCAGTACATCGTAAATTATTAAACTATCAAAATTTTAAATATCTCGAAAACTATCAGAGTTAGGGGTCGGTAACCCTAATACCGACTAAAAGGTAATTAGTTCCAGTTTTCAATAGGCTACAGAAATGTAGGGTGTTCCATTTAAGGTACAAGTTATTTAAGTTTTAAGTCGTTAGTGTTATGCGGTAGTGTCAAAAACACCCTGTACATCATAACATAATAGTAAATATTGCAAAAGAGATGTTCTAAGGCTCTTAGTGAGGTGGTGTAAATCAAAGTTGCTAGTTCTTATTTGTCTTGAAGTTATTGCATTTTTTGAGGGTTTGTAAATCAGATAAAATCGATTTATCTCAGAAACGGAAATAAGTAGGTATAGGAACATGTTAAAGAACATACATTATTTTTATTGTACAATTCAAAATAGAAAAAATACAGGGTGATCCATTTAAAATAACCTAACTTTTGATATGTATGGTACGTGTTTCTAAAGCACCCTGTACAATCCAAAATATTTTTTAAAATATGGTTTCGAATAATCTTGACATATGTATGCCTTAAAATTTTTAGTAATATTTGTTGTTTTAATGCTATAGAATAATTGTTGGTAGTGCTCCACCCTGTATATAAGCATACACCCATCTACCTTTTATGGTGTATCTACTACTTATATACAAATATACACCTTTTTTTATCTTTGGCTATTTTTTTGCTTCCCCACGTCTTCTTTCCTTTCTTGTTCAGAAGTTCTTTTATTACTTCGTCCCAGTTTTTGGGTCTCCTTCTTGTCCCTTTTTCCCCGGTTTAGCTTCCCAACTTTGATGGCTCTTTCGTCTTCTAATTGTTGTAGATGTCCTCACCATGCTAATTGCTTCTGTTCTATTATTTCGTGTATCGGCTGTATTTGAAGTTCTTCTCTTATGTCTTTGCTTATAACTCTGTCCAGTAATGATACACATTTGACTCTTCTTAGATATTTCATCTCAATTGCTTCTAATTTCTAACTTTCCTTGACCTTCTTTCTAAGACATGTTCAAAAATTTTTACAGTTGCGCATAATGAAGTATTCCTCAGTAGTTTTACATAGTTTTTTAACCTAGTATGTAAGTCGAAGCAAAAGGGAGCACCTCTCTGCCTAGACAACCCGAGGAAAGAGATGTTAGAAAACCTCGAGTTAAGTCCGACATAACACAAACAAAAAGAATCATACCAGTAAAGGTCCATCGGGTTCGAGATCAATTTTCAGTTACTCGTACACAAATATAAAACCAAAAACACAAGGGTGTCGTTAATCAGGAATAATGTTATCCAGCCCATTTTCACACACAATGCGATTAAAACTGAAGAACGTTATAGTGTCAAACCTGTTGGTTTGCAAGGTGGATCACAGTGACCCTATTTTTCGGGTTCGCACTGCGAATGTTCTTAAGAACTTGGGAAGCATCAGAATGAGAAGTACAAATTTCAGCCATTGTAATTCTAATTATAAAGATTCAGTTTCACATACACAAAAATCAAATGAGTAAAGGTCAAGGGGCAATGGCTGTTGTATCCTCTCTCCGATCTTCATCCCTTAGGTTATAAAATATTAGTAATTCAACAAGGCCGACTCTCACATCTGGATTCTCATTATTCCCAACTCAAACAAAACACTCCAAAAAACAAAAAAAGTGATTAACGTTTACATTCGTGTACGATCTTTTTGCAATTATTTAAGTTATTTACACCGCTACCCGGGATCCTTACTACTTACACAAAGACAAAAACAGCTATCCTAAACACGTGGTCAAACTATGCATACATGCATCATAATCTGTATATGATTTATTACATAAAAATAGG
This sequence comes from Abscondita cerata, assembly GCA_030710515.1. NCBI lineage: Eukaryota > Metazoa > Arthropoda > Insecta > Coleoptera > Lampyridae > Abscondita > Abscondita cerata. The sequence goes on along the minus strand of JALBCR010003639.1, from coordinate 23,503 downwards.
AAGCAAAGAAAAAAAACTTATTACTAATCTTACATTACTAAGAGATCACCCCACAATTTAATACCTTTGTTTAATAATGGTTTAATACAAACCTAGAATTCGTCACAAAAAACGTTGTTAGCGTCACTAAAACGGGAACAAGATCCCGCCTTCCGCGATCAACCCCTAACCATCCCTTCCCATTCTAGTGCTTCCCTCTAAACCGTACGCGCGAAATACAAACCAATAACATATACAGAATGGTGCAAAAGTAAAATACATAAAACAAAAGAAACTACCGCGTAAAATTTAAATTCAAATCGAGCCATTTCAACATCCATTTTTTTTATCATTTCTACCGTGATCCCGTCTGTACCTGAGCTTGTCCGTTCTTTATTTTTTGAACTGCAACTTGTATCTCTTCTACATATATTTTTCCTTGAATCAATTTCTGCTTCTGCTTTTGTCCATCTAAGATATCCATGAAATGTTCCCGCCATCGCTCCATTATTTCTTCTGTGTTTATTAGTAAATTGTTTTTTTTTGCTTTTAATCGTTGTTATTTCTGTCGTTTTCCTTTTTAGCGTTTTCAAAATTTTATAAAACAATTTTGTATTTCTTTTGAGTCACTATCTAGCTTTTCTCAAAATTCCTTCATGATCTATGTTTTGCTTCCATAATCATATATTTTACTGTTTTTCTTTGCTTTTTATATTCGTTATAGTTTTCTTCTGTTTTTTTTATTAAATATTCCTTCCATTTTTCTTTTTTATTTTCATTTCTACTCGTTTGCTGCTTGCATGTTCTTTTTCACTAATTTTTGTACTTTTCTGCCGTCTCTGCATTCTGTAATTTATACACTTTTATTTTTTGTTTATTTTGTCTTCCATTTTTTCTTCTAATATGCTGTTATGTATCTTTTGAATGTTCCTACTAATAGATAGTGGTCGCTACCTATTTCGAAACCTCTTTTAACTTTTTACATCTTTTTATTAAACGCCTATTGCTTTTTTCTATTAATATGTAGTCTATTATAGATTTTTCGCGCCTGCTCTGTACTTCTCTCGTATATTTGTGAATGTCTTTGTGCTTATAAAAAGTATTTCCTATTATAAGAACATACAATATTCAATTAATCTATAACTAAATTTTATAAATCCTCTACAGTCAGAAGGGCCTTCAATAGGAGTTGTAAACAAAAAACAACTGGTTCTTTTACGCCAACGTTTCGCCTACTTTAATGCGGTCTTCTTCAGGAGATTTTTATAATTTATTAATAAAAAAAGGAGGAATTATTTACTTACTTAATATTTCAACGTTATTATTCCTTACTTCTTCTCCATATCTTCCTAGCACTTGTTCATCATCATTTTGACTACTACCATTAAAGTCACCATTACAATAATTTTTCCAGCACTAATTTCAGTAATTCTTGATAGTTTCTCCCAAAAAGGTATCTTTACTGTTTTTTTCTCGTTATCATTTGGCCCGTAAATAGCTATTACAGTTACTTTATCTTCTTCGATTATCATTTCTACAGTTAAAATTCTTTCCGACCATCCTTTCCATGATATTATTTTATTAATCCATTTTTTATGTATTACACACTCTATGCCTTCTGATCTTTGTTTACCCGCTATACAGGTGTTAATTGAGTATGTACCTTAAATTAAACAGACGATTTTTTTGAGTAATTTTAAGACAAAACCATCATGTAAACCTAGGTCCGTTTTCGATTCCTTTCTGAAATACAGGGTGTTTTTAAAAAAATCGATATTTAATAATATTTCTTTTTCTGGGGACAACTTAAAGCGTTGGTATACAAAACTCCTGTTGAAGACGAAGAGGGTCTACGAAATAGAATCATTAATTCATGTGTCATAATAAAAAATACACCAGGTATTTTCGGAAGAGTGGGAATTCAATGATGAGGCGGCTAGATGGTTGTATTAAAGTCGGAGGGGCCATTTCCAGCATCTAATTTAGTGATATGCAATTAAGCTGATTTTATTTTTTCCTCAATAACGATGCATCTAACGAAAAAACTAGAGAGGCCTTTTGTTTTAGAATTGAACGATGAATCTAATTGTAATTTTTATTTTATGAAAAAAGCAGTGGCGTACCCATAGTTTTTCTTAAAATGCACATGTGGATTACTGTGTACACGCCACTGATGAAATTAAAAAGTTAAAACTTATAGCAAAATGTTCATTGTTATTAACTATTCCAAAATGCAAAATTTCAAAAAATATTGAAAGCCGTTTCTCAAATATTATTAAATACCGATTTTTTAAAAAAACTTTAACACCCTGTATGTCAGAAAGGAATCGAAAACGGAGATAGATTTATATGAACTTTTTATCTTAAAATTACTCAAAAATCGTCTGTTTAATTTAAGGTACATATATAATTAACACACTGTATATAAGTAAGTGTCCATCTTTTACATTTATTTCTCCTGTTCCCTTTTTTTTTTGTTTCAGGAATTACTAGTACGTCTAATTTGGCTACTTCCATTTCATAAACTAACTCTTCTTCTTTCCCATTAATACTTCTTATATTCTATACTCCCAGTTTCCATATTTCAAATAATTTTTCCATTTTTCGGTTAGTCATAGTTTTTTGGTTTAAACTTCAATCAATTTTGCCTCCTTATGATCCCACTTTCACCATTTACCATTTCTACATATTTTTACCTTCGTTTTGGACTCGATTCTGATTTGGCCTTTTCTCTTAGTAGTTTCTGTACCTTTCTTTCTTCATAACTCATGTGCTTTTCTACAAAAAATATGTGTTTCGTTCAGTTTGTTTTTATGTTTATTATTATTATTACTAATTCTTTTTTCTTGCCAGTTTTTAAATTTAACTACTGTTATGGAATTATGGAATTTCTACTTTACTCCTAGTTTTTCTAAAAAGAATTCCTCCACGTTCTCTTTATAATTATCGTTTGATAAATTTTCTCCTTTTATCACAATTTTTAATTTTCTTTCTTCTTTTTCCAACCTTTCAAATTTATTTTCTAAAAGAGATATTCTTTCTTTTAATTCTTTATTTTCATTTTTTAATGCTGATATTTCTTCTGATCTTCCCTAATCCCCTTCATCATTTCCATCATTAATGTTTATAATCTTTCTGTTCCGCCTTTTCTATACGTGTCTTTGGACGGTGAACGACTGGTCTTAGATTTATTAAACACATCCTCTTCATTGTTTCGTTTTCTTTTAGTTTTCTCTGTGTTTGAGCTATTACTATCATATGATGTTTGCATTTTATTTTATTTTATTACGTGTTCGTACGATGTGTTGCCTACTATTCTGCTTTTAATACAAAAAATATCTCACCTCTGTTGTTATTAATGATTCTACTATACTTATTAGAAACTTTGAACTTTTAATACAACTTTTAAAATCACTTTTCTTCAACTTTAAATAACTAAGCAAGCGAAACGGAGCCGTGCACACGGTTTTTCCGTCGTCGCGAATAATACCATTTAACACTAATAATTGATAATTAAAAATATCAAGACAGAAGCTGTAAAACATCTTGTATATTTCTATATGAGTGAGTGAGACTCGAATTTTTTACACAGATGTATTTGCTTTTCGAAAATTTTTTAGTCTTTCCAAAGCCTTGCTTCTCCAATAAATTATTCAAATGAATTTAAAATAATTGCTTTTAACGAACTCATATACAAAAATTGATATTTTATTTGAATTGAGAAACATCGTTGTCGATTTTTTTCTTGTGCTAAGAAAGCGACGATGCAGTTGCACTAATTGCGTTATTAGACTATACATCTTTTATGTGCGATTGAGAGCGAATCTGATAATCTAGAAGTGACACTTTTGTTATTAATAAAAATATTTAAGACAAGAATTAGATAAGCGTACAAAAAGCTGGACGTGCAAATAACGACCGGATAAAAAGCACAATGAATAATAAAAAAAAAATGTTCGTTCATTCTTACTACAATGACCGGTTGCACCCTTTCGCACATCAGTCGTAACGAATTTGAAATACGGTTACAAATAAGAATGCTACCATTACAACGGAATTAGAATATACAAAGGATTGGTCCTTATAAAGTTCCTTTGAATATGACCGCCAAGATGGTCCGGAACGAACAATTGTTCGACGGGTAATTCGTATTGAAAGTCATAAATTTAGAGCTCAATTCTCTGACGTATTATCAACAGTTCTTATATTTAGAGGAAAGTTAATAAAATGCTCAAAATTATAATAAAAAGAGCATGTTGGTACCATTGTTTATCCGAAATTAAATTATTATCGTGGCTTATGTGTCTTTGGGTTTGGACAGTTAAAAATTTCAAATATATGTCCAACTACAACCACCTAGCGGTGATTAATGAAAGTAACCTGTGCAAAAGCACAAGAAAATCCTGTTGCAACGATCAAAACAAAAACCTGATTATTGAGTAAAATGTCGGAAAGTTCAAAATAAAATACAAAGTTGAAGTAAACAAAAAATGGATATTCAGCAAATGCAAATGTTTTCAACACATTTGCGTGACAAAACGATTGGATTGTTTTTTATGTCAAAAATTCACTCGAGCCGAAAGCTAGTACACACGAAGTCTGGGTCTGGAATATTGGTAATTACTAAGTTTCACTATTTTTACAGCGATTCGGAAACAACACTTCTTTCCGTACTGTTTTAGGGATGATTAAATTTTTATAAAAAAAACTGCCAGGCACACCTAACCTAAAAACTAAAAATGTCACATCAAATCTTTTAGCCAATGCCAGTGAAATAGTAAAATAGAAAGTGAAAAACGTCAATTGTTTTTAAAGTAGACTTTTTTATATTTTAGAATACAACCATAAATTTAAATTATGAATAAAAACTTCTCTTTATGGTTGATAGGAAGGGCACTAATTTGCATAGATTTTCCACATTATGCTTAATTTTTATGTACAATCTACGTTTTTAACCTCCTTTTCCCACAGCTTTTAATGCAGTGGCATTGAATCCCAAGAAACCTCCAGGCCACAATTTCTCTGGTTAATGCATTGTGTTTATGCATAAGTTCTACATATATTTGATTGTATCAGCGAACCAGAAAATATGTAACATTAGCAACATTTATTTCCAATCTTTGTAGATCTTTAAATGTCTTAGTTTTGTTACTTTTTACAACTAATTTATTTTCAATAATTAGACTTCTTCTTGGTCACATATGTTGCTCGTGTTGCCTAACTTCCTGCAAATTTTTAAAATTTCTTTTCTTTTACTGAAAAAATATAATAAATTAGGAAATGTAACTAATAAATAGGATGTGACGTCACATGTAATTTTCCCTGAAAGAAGATCATGTAAAGTAAAATAATTCGAACATTTAGAAGTAAAAAAATGGAATAAAAATCAGCACGTTCCAGTTTTGTAAAGTAATTGCATAAAAACTAATTTGTTTTTTACATTAACAACAATAAAATTTTGGATAAACAGATACTAATTTTCAAAAATTGTTAAAAAATTGTAAAATCAACGATACTATTTAATATTTTACATAATGAGATATGTAAACGGCATAAATCGCACTAGAATAAGCTCGAATTATGTACAAGACTTTTTACACTCGCGAGTAAACATTTCAATAAACTGCAATAATTATTAGCAATATAAATAAATTATACCTATCAACTAGTTTTCAAAGGTAAGTAGATGCGTATAAAATATTTGACATGGGATGTGGTTGGACAATCGACCCTACGTTTTGAGTATTTTATGTTCTGGTTATTGTTCGATATTTTTACCAATGAAGAACAAATGTATGATGTTTTAACTCATTACATTTAACATATTTTACTATAATATGCCGACAGATAGAAGAACAGTAATATGTTGGCATATTATGCCATATGCCAACAGATGGAAGCACAGTAATATGTTAACATGTTATGGTTTAATTCGCTACGTGTTAAGGGTTAACACTAAGAGTAGGCTTGGCTCCTATCTATCACACATTTTTTTCAAACCGAAAAAGACGTTCGAAAACATGAGTAGACATTTCTATAAAAAACCTGGTCATTTGCTTTACAACTTATTGTTGAATCAACAAATTGACTTCATTATCTTAAATTTTAGGCTTAAGATTTCCCGAGGAAATGTTAGAAGCATTTGGTAAAATAGATTATTCACCAGCTATAACGAAAACAAGTCTACCGTTGTTTTGCCCGGGCGTTGGTGGCCGTCATCGCGTGGTCGGGGAGAGACATTAACGTAGCTATCCTGTTAGAAGCTGACTTCCCGACGATGTTACCAAAACCATTATTATTTCTTATTTAACAGGTTGACTGCGTCATTGAAATCGTACTTCTCTGCAATCATGCGTTACCGGTCTTCGAGGACCGGTAACCGTCTATTACTCTAGTGCGGCACCGGTCCTCGAGGACCGGTAATCATATAGTCAGTTTTTTTTTGTAACACAAACACTATTGAATCTACGACAAATCTGTTTTGCACTTATCTTCCTAATTCCCATTACTACTTATGTTTGCAGTCGCGTCACTGTACGATCATTTTGTTTGTCAAACCCCTGTGTTTTCGGCATATATTTTTTTGCTTATATTGCTTAGGCAGATATTCATTTTCATTTTTTGAATAATTATTCTGGCTGTTTACAAATATTATATAAAATATTTATTAAAAATTATAAAAATACAAAAATAAATATACATTTCCACAAAGTTCTAAAGAAAATTCAAAATAAAATTGTTTGTATAAAATCTAGGGAGGCATTACTTCTTGTGCTTTTCGTTAAAACATGGAAGACACATTCCTGGTTGTCCAGGACAGTCACTGCAATAACTGGTCACTTTTGTAACTAAGTTACTAGCTTCCTTACTGGAGTAACTTTCGCGCAATTTATTGTAGCAGCCTTGGCATTGTCTCCTCTTCTTTTAACCTGGTCCTGACGGCTTGGTGAATGTATGTGGTACTCTTTTCGGAGTTACTGGATCTCCTTGTGCACTGGGTGTCAAAATTAATTCTTGTGCTAATTTTCTCCTGAACTCTGTTATGGAAACCTTAGACGAACTTATTCAAGAATTTACAATGCATACTCCAAATAAAATTTCAAAAGCCAATTTTCGGTACCATTTAAGACTTCTGCGTAGAACCGAATGATAGGAAGACATCTGATCACTAAAATCGACTCCTTTTTGGCTTTGTTGTAGTCAATAATTACTTTCGGCTTCAATATATCATCACCTTGTCTGGTCCGCTTACCAGTAGGCACACATTCTGCAGTATGACTTGGATCTGTACTCAACATTAAAACAGGTCGTTTATCCATCCATTTGATTATTCGTAAAGGACCTCTTTGTGTGCCGAAAACGTCACCTCTTTTCATTTTCTGTGGCAAATTTTTAGGTATACCTTTCCGATTTGACCTCATAGTACCACAGTAGATAATCTTTTGCTCGAATAATGACTCCGCTAAATGCAAACCGGAATAAAAATTATCAGCATATAAATAGTGTCCGTCCTTCGGGTTTATATTTATCAAAAGATCATGCACTATCTGTTCAGAGTGACTTACTTCAGGGCTTCTCTCATTTTTGCCTGTGTACACAATTATATTGCTTGTATATCCGTCGACTGTACACAGTTTGTACAATTTAATCCCATAGGGGTGAGTTTTTTTGGGATGTATTGTTTGAAGATCAATCTCCCTTGAAAAGGCACCATACTCTCATCGATGACAAGAATTCTTCCCGGTGTTAGCACTTCTTTGAAATTATTATTTATAGTTTCTAGTAAGTTTCGTATTTTGTATAGTCGATCGGTTCTATCAACAGTTTCGTTATTACAAAAATGTATACATCACAATAACAGAAGGAATCGATCCCGCGTAATTGTGTTTGCAATAAACTCGTTATGAAACATCACATCTTTAGACCAATACAAATTTAAAGCAGGAAGGTCATTCAGTCCCATAACCAAGACAACTGAAAAGAAACGTCTTATTTCGTCTTCGTTACAATCAACCCACATGTTTAGCCGAGATTTTGAAGAGTTCTGGTTATTCAACATCTGACGTGCAAATCTGTTTGTTTCTTGAACAATAAGGCGTATTAAATCTTGTGTCAAAAATAACTGATACGCATCTATCGGATTTTTATTGCATTGACATCAAAATTCATTATACCCGACTCCTGATGACGATAAATATTATTATCAGCTTCATCAATGTCATGCCAGTCTTCTTGAGGCGTAAAATTATTTGTCGGTACTTCTTCAAAATTAACATCATTCTCGATATCAGTGTATGGCAAGTATTCATCGTCACTACTTCCACCACTCTCAGAGTCTGATGATGATGATGGCACGTAGTTTTGATCACGAACAGAGTCGTCCGAGTCAAAGTCTACCTCAGAATCAGCATTACTTTCCAGGGCTTGCATAGGCGATTTATCATGTGAAATTTTCGTCGACGGCCCTGGAACATCACACTCGGTAGAATAATCGACGTTATCATTTTTATTAAATGTTTGTGTCGTTTCACACTCGTCAATTGGAACTGCACCTAAATTATCACTTAGGAACTTGCTTTCAGCTAAAAGCAATATTTTTTTCGCACGACTCGACATGTTCACAGTGAGAGCAAGACGAAAACTGGTTTGTAATACACCGAAAACGCTGAAAATTGTTCTGCGCACTTTTTTATGCTGAGGATAGTATAAGCTCCAACACCGGTCCCGTGGGCCCGGTACCGCATGTTAGTAATGAATTTGTACTTCTGTGCGTTACCGGTCTTCGGGGACCGGTAAATTTTTTGGTACTTCTGAATTCTGGAGATGATAACAAACCTGAAGGTACCTGTAAAGTTGGAATCAAAGCTATATTGAGATAATTATAGCTCCCGCAAATTAGCACAGTTACCATATTCCCACTGCCGCACTGAGACAAAGTCGAGCACCGGTCCCGGAGGACCGGTAACGCAGCCAACCTGTTAAAAACAAAAATTATGTTTCTTAATGATACTTTTCGCTACCATGTGTCGGATTTTTGAGAAAAATTGATTTGTGAAAACTGGACACTATACACGTTTATACTGATCTTCTGGGGCACCATATACAACACTTACATCGCATACAATAATCAAATTTTCCATAGGAAAATAAAAATATATACAGTTAGTAAAACTTTCTTCTAACGATCAACAGATGACAATAATTATCTAAGTCAAACCATCTAAAGTCAAAAGGTCTTTTATTTGTTAGTGTATTTTTAAATACTTCGTTTGAAGAAAGAAAATAATAATATGAGAGCAAGGAGGGTTACAGCATAACAACCAAAGGGTAGGCCCGGATGCGAGATCTAGGTACGGGGCTCTTAATATAAGGTTTTCATGAAAGCGATAGTTGTAATATTGTTCATTTTATCAGAAGAAAAACCATTTTTTAATACAAATTATTTTTTTATTGAAATATAAATTAGGTAAAGTTCATTTTCTTTGCCTTCTTCTTTACAAACGTAGTTATAATTTTTTAGTAACAATTTTTGTGGCTTTTCGTTTTCTAGTGAGAGAGTATTAAAGCACATGGAGGACATTATACTTCTTAAATACACCCCTGGATTAAAAGGGGGGGCTTTAGGGGCTATAGGCCCAGGTCCCGTGCTATATAGGGCCCGAATGTAAACTCATTTTTTTTACAAGGACATCTTGAAGACAGAAATTGCGTATACGTAATAAAATTGCTATACCGTGCATATCTTTTTTCTGACACAATTTGAGCACAATATAGCAACATATTTTTTCGGATAAAAAAAACAGTAAAATATTTATGGTGATTTACGCGAATAAATCAGGGTACGATCCCAATTGTCGTAATCTTTTTTTATTAATAAAATTATTTTAATCTTTTTTGAAAATGTTAAATTCACTTTACAAAATTGTATTATAATGATAATAATGTTAATGCAAAAAATGCTCCAATCGGAATCGAACCCTAGTTAGAAATCGAAAAAAATTTCTAAGCAACAAGTTACCTAATTCATCCACGAAGGCCGCTATAAAATGAAAATCGATTCGGTTAATAAATAAAATTTTACAAAAATAACTTATTTCTTATCATATCAATTTCTTTATTTTATCTATCCAACATAAGATGTTGTTATATTGTATTTGAATTGTGCCAGAAAAAAGAGTAAATGCGTATGTCAACTTTTCCGTGGGACACACGGTATAATAGTTGCTATTGCTATTTTATTTAGTTTTTTAATTTAATATATTTTGATTGATCATTCCAAAAGACAAACAAAAAGATATGCGAATGCATTTTGGACGTGTTACGTTAACACGAGACTAGGTGACGCAACACTTATTAAAAAGAGAGAAATGCATCTGTCAAACATAGAAATTGCGATATTCTTATTGTAAAAATAAAAAATGTCGAAACAATGGGAGAATCTAGGTTGTCGGCACTTTCTTTGTTGTCGATTGAAAGCAACCTAATAATATTTTTAGAATTTTTCCGACATTATGTATAAATTTTCAGTATCAAAAACATGACAACAATTACTGTAACTTTTTGTAATTCCCAATAAACTTATACATGATTACGTAGATTATATACTTAGTTTGTATCGATAAATCCAATTATAGGGGTGGGGGCCCACATTTTGATGTATCCCGGGCCCCAAAACCCTAAATCCGGCTGTGCTTAAATAGCGTTTGATTAATTTTAATAAGGAGAATGACTTTTGCTATAGCAACTTTTATCAAAAATAAGCAAATTTTAGAAAAAACAGCTGATCAAAGTATTATCATTAATTTGGAAAAACCAAAATAATTATGAACTAGGACCAATAAACCTTACAAGTAATTTTATTAATATTATTTCATTATTATTGTTATTCAACAATATTATTATTACGTGCGTCCAGGTCCCTTTTGCGCGCTGGGCCCGGATTTCTCGCATCCGCCTGGTTACGCCACTTAAACAACACTACAAAGAAACAAGACCACTGTCACTCTATGCAAGTGACTTAAACCTTATTACATAATGGTGTGTAGAAAAGACGAGCAAATCTACGACTCAGCAGCATTCTCCATTTGTTTGCCGGATCTCCATAAGTCCAGTCATCGAAAACCACGAAGTCAAAATGAGGATGCAACATAAATTTAAGCAACTTTGAAATAACGTAAGATTATTAAGTTTGCATATCATGCTTTTATATCTTGGTCGTACAAACAGCCTTGCAAAGGTGAACCGATGAATCCGCTCTATAGTAAAGCAGTGATTCACAGTCGATATAGTTTGTATATAGTAAATAATCACCACAAAATTGGCACTAATACCTGTGCCAAACTGGTGACCACGACGTGACAAAATATAAATATGTCACATTAATAGTTACCTACAAAAAAAAAAAAATGCAATAGTCCAATATATGCTGTCCAGAGTTACTCACTCACATTAAATCTATTTAAACTCTGGACATGTAAAGATTTCTCAAGTAACAGGATTTTTATTTCGCTTTGCTATGCCTATTTCAGATCAAAATTATTCATTAGTTTAGTCACCGTAATATGGTGACCAAACTAATGACATTCAACGTAAATATCTGGAGATGGCAGTATATTTTAAGGATCTGCTTTCTTATTCGAACCTTCAACTTCATTACACAACTCTCTAATGTATAAAGTTCATTAATGTAGGAGATTTTTATTAATGTCACGAATATCTCACAGCCCAAATGTCATTCACCGTTCTTTAGATGCCATCTCTCTGTGTATTAGATCAATAGCGAACTTCCACCTTAACTCTCCACTGTTTAAAAATTTCGATCATTAACATGTTTGTTGCACCAATACATCTCCTAAAAACACACGATAACAGCCGTAACGTTTTCTACGTGTAGACTTTTGAATGAACCAAGAAACCAAAAATCTCCTAATAAAGGGAAAAATCTTGAATTCATTTAATATATCAGTTTTATTTTGCAGATGTGCGGAACAACGTTACCATAGACGAAGAAGGCAAAAGAACGGCTGGAATCGTCATTAATTTTGTAAAGGTATTGAAAACTAGATTTGAAAAACGGAAAAATCAAAGATCTGATTGAATGGAAACATTCAAGCAAAGCTCAAAGAATAATTTGAAAAGTACAAGACAAATACAAGCATATTGAAGATGTAGATAGAAGAAGTAGTGCGGATGGTTAAAAAAAACAGATTAAGGTACCCAGTGGTGAGGCCGGTTAGGAAAAAACAACTCAAGCTGCGCAATTAATTATAAACTAGCTATGTAAATGTTTTGCTTGTCGTATAATTTGTATACAGCCAAGGAAAACAAGCGCCATTTTAATTTTTTGAAAAGGTTGTAACAGAACGCTGTGAACAACTTGGCGAATGAGTTTAGTACCACATACGTTTAGAGAGAGGGCTCTTAAGAAAACGAGGTTTGCACCGTTGGAGTTGTCTTAAGGGAAATAGTGTTGGGTCCAAGCCTAAGTCAGATTTATCTTTTATCGTCGACGGAATACAAAAATACTTCAAAAACGATAGGATGTAGAGGAGGATTTACGTAGCCGGTGAATCAATTTTACCAATCACTGAAGATGCATTATAAAGGTAAGTACTGGATTTACCTTAAATAATGACATGTATTTTTGGAGATATTTCAACGACTAAGAACTTTGTTCTGGGTTTAAGGAACATCCGCCAACTAACTTACTCATCTTGTGCTTGCGGCATCATACACTCTCCCTAGTTAGAAGAGAAAATTAGATTTAATCTTTTCTTAATTATTAACATATGTCAAAACGGGTGAAGGCGTTATTTTAGTTTTGGTCAAGATCTGTCTAGACTCAAAATAGTTTGTGATTATTCCGTTGCACTCACAAATACCAACTATTAATCAAAACCGTTAGGAAGATTGTGTTATCAACGAATGTTGCCGGAAACGTCAGTAGCAATACATGATGTGAGGTTTGTTATCGAATGCGGAAAAAAAGTACTATTTTTTACTAATAAGATTTTGAATTTGGGAGAGTGTGCCTAATTTTTGAGTCTATTGAAAAGTTTGAACGCGTTAGAGGACGAAAAAGTTAATTGCTTTAGGTTTCATTTATGACCTTGAATCAACGGCAGAAATTAGATAACGCAGGATTGTACTCAATAACCCAAATGTTTGCACTTTAATGTAAGTTTCGTGGTTTTGACTAGATTCCTGAGTTTACTTAGTGGTTTCAGCTGAAACAGGCCCAATCAATGAGGTTCAATTGATTGTTTGAAAGTGAAATGACATCAATCCGTTTTATCTCGGGTGTTACATTATTTGTTTATTACTGAAAGCATCAAACTTTTTTCGCGATTTAACTGTTGTACAGACTTGTAAGCAAAAATGTTCATTACTAAAATGGCTATGAGAAAATCTTGGAAAGTTATTTTCAAGTTCCGAGTTTCACCGGAAGGGGTGCCATTGACAGGGCGAGGCATAAAATTAAAGATTTCTCAAATGAAGCTATGATTTAATAACAACCTTAGAAAGCCTGAATCATTCCGCATAAGTTTTGTCTGAGGCTTGTTGGCGTACCGACCTTAATAAGACAAGGGGAAACTCCTGAAACACAGGCTTGTTTGTAAGAGAATTGTCAGTGTTTTCAAATACCGTATCCATCGGCACTCAACAGTTTCAATTAAAATTGCTAGAGCGCAGTTCGCAATAATAACAGTTTTTTCAATTTTGTCACAAAAATTCAAATCATACAGAATTAAATTTCCTAGAAAAAACGCTAAAACCGCAGTTCGTTATCTTCCCCAGTTACAGAGTTATTGTCAAAAGATTACATTTTTCACACTTCAGTGGCGAAAAACTACATTAAAATTAAAAAGACAACTCACAAATAACTTCTAATAAGGCATCCCGATGCTGTTTTAAAAAGTAAATTAAAATAAGTAGTCGCGAACTTGAAAATAATTTGCAGGATTTTTTGACGATTTTAGTAATGAAAATGTTTTTCCCGAATTTCTAAACCCAATAGTTTTCGAAATAAGAAGCTTAATAAAAACAACCTGTATATCCGTTACCGTTACAAATATGAGCATGACTCGAAAACTTCTACCAGGGGCGATCCGAACACTTTAGATTTGGGGGGGTGTTGAGCTAAAATTGCCGACTGCTGATATAGATGCTCCAACGACTAGGTAGTTGTTGAAAAGTTGGGTTATACAGGGTGTTCTACAAGCTCTATAACAATCTTTTACAGATGGTAGGTTGTTTTTTCGGATCCATGTTTAATACATGGATCCGATTCGTTTTGTTTAGAAGTTACAAGCATTTAACCTTTATTAACAATTAACAATAAAAATTTAAACTAAATGACAATCACAAAACTTAAGACTAAAAATTCTTTGAATTGTCCACCCTCGGCTTGAATGCAAGCCTCACATCGACGAACAAGAGATTCGGTCAGAATCACACGAAATATCTAATAAATAATTAAAATAACACTAACAATAATTATTGTCATAACAACCGATATTTCTATTTATCAGCCTACATTTTTGATTGAACTAAGTATAGGTGTGCATTGTTTGACCTGCTAAGTGACTCTGTGTCACTTCCTGGTTGACTGAAAAAATTACGAATTTTTAAACGCTTTTAACTTCTAAACAAAAACGAATCGGACTCATGTTTATTGAAAAAAAAATGTTTAAAATAAAGCAACCTACCATCTGTCAAAGTTTGTCATAGAGCTTGTAGAACACCCTGTATATTGAGGGCATAAATTTGCAGAGATTGAATTGAACACAAAATTTATTTGTTTATTTGTAAGTTGGAGTAAAAATACATAAATTTAAGATAAGTTTAAATAATAGCTATAAATAACATGAGTTATATTATGTATTTATGTTTTACAAATTATAAAGATATCCGGCGCTTCTTCAACTTACTCCATTTGCTAACTAATTCAAGTAAGTTAATATTATCGCTTATTTCTTTTCAGAAGAAAGAAGAATAAGCGAATTCAGTCGATCGTCACCCATTCGCGTTCGTAAAAGGTTTTTATTAATTTTAATTTGCTAAAACTTCTTTCACTGGAAGCAGATGACACCGGTAATGATAATATATAGTTAAAAATAATTGCAGATAGTTTTAATTGTCTCTCAAGGGGCTTTAAACATTGTACAATACCCTGAAAGTTAGAACATGTCTCAGCTCTTACTTTTCGGCAAAAATTTCTAGTTCAGCTTTCATTGCATCTTTGTCCAAATTTTTATTAACTAAAGTTACCACATCTGATATTAAATTATCATCTAATTTCTCGTCTGGATTTAATATTGATTTTACTAGGCGAATAAACGGTTGAATTTTCGTTAAAGTTGCACTTAAAAAAGTTTTCTAGAAAATTTGTCAAGTAATCTACAATTGTTCTAAATTCTTTACGATAGAAATTTTCAAAAGTAAAATCGACTTGTGTATCTCGTTTATCATCAAGACTCTTAGGTGCAATTCTGCGTCTATGATGTTTTTGAAAGTCACTTTCACAATTAATATCGAACTTTGTTGCAAAAGCTTTGGCAGCTTCAATTAGATTGTTCATATCAACATCGTTTAACAAATTTTTAAAACTTTTACATTTTCGTCTAGCAAATAGACTGCATCTATGACATTAATATCCTCCCTTTCAAATTGCTCGGTTAAAATTTTCATTTTATACATTAAGTTTTTCATAAAGAAAGGAAACATATAAAATCAGAGCTCTTCATTTTTGTTACTAATCCAGATATTTTTGGTTTAATTTTATTTGGTGCCGTTTTGTCATTAAAGATTTCATTAAGTGAAATTAAAATAGCTTCAAAAGATATCCAAACTGCTTTTACAGATTCAGCTTTTGCTGTCCATCTTGTTCTGGAAATGTTTCTAAGTGCTAAGGCACTCTCCACTTTAGTAATTTGCTCTGTAAATACTTTATAGCGCTTAGTGCTGTCCGTAAAGAAAACGTATAATTCCTCCAAAATGTTAAAAAAGTTACTAGCCATAGCACTTGCTTTTATACTATTTTCTACAAAAATATTGACTCTATGTGCCGAACATGGAAAGTAAATTACTTCACGATCAGATAAATCATTAATATGCTTTTGAACACCTTCATAAGCACCAGACATAACGGCAGCACAGTCGTAACTCTGTGAAACAAGATTTTCGATAGGCAATTCATTTTTGATTAAAAGTGAAAATATTTCATTAGCAAGCCCTCTTCCTGTTTTATCAGGAGCTTCAACTATTTCAATTAATCGCTCATACGACTTAAGATTTTTGCTATATCGAACTACTAAAGACAGCATATCTTTATGTGAAGCATCCGGAGTAGTATCAGCAATAATCGAAAAAATTTGAATTCTTAATTTCTTGACATATATTTGAACGAACTAGCGTACCTAGTAAGTCAATAAATTCGTTTTGACTCTTTTCACCAAGATAATTTACATGATAAGAACGGTATTTTGTATTATCTAGCCACAGTCTCAAAGGTTCGCAGTGTCTAGCAACTAATTGCACAAATTGATAAAAGTTTCCCGAAGTGCTGTCATTACCTCTGAATGCAAGTGCTTGTCTCGATAATGTGCGAGCAATATCAAAAAAATATTAATAATTTTTTGATTATACAGTTTTTCCTCTTCATATCGAATAAGTTTTTCCCTGTTGCCTTTATGGAAAAGTTCGTCAACATGTTGTTTTGGAGATACAAAGTTGCAATAATCTGTTAAGGCAGCTTTATGAGCATGAGACGAAAAATGTTCTGCTAATTTTCCTTTTTTAGAAGTACCCCGACTTTTAAATAAATGCCATTGACGAAGTCCTTCATTAGTCCATGAATTAGCAGCATAACTTCGTCCAGGTCCATTTGGAAATAAAGAACAAACGAAACAAAACGCAGCGTCTTTAAAAACACTATACTCTAAATGAGGATATTCTATATACCAACGACTCGAAAAACTATTTTGTTTCTTTTCCACTATGCTAGGATTTTCGGAAACTTGGATAGTTTTGGTTGACATGGCCCTAAGTCAATCAAAAATTGTCTCTGATTGAATGTTAATAATTCACCCCTTTGGCCTGGATCATGATGAATTAATGTATTTAACTCCTCGATATGTGGTTGGTGAACGCGCTTTTCTGCCATTGAATTTAAAACTTCTTCGGCTTTAGACGTAAAAATTTTAATTTCTTTTTAATTTCTTTTGTAATATTAATTGCTTCGTGTAAAAACGTTCAACATCTGGGGTTTCGTGGTTTTAAATGTTTCCAATAAATACTGAGCTCCATTTAAATTTTTGTCACAAAGACAACTGAGCAACACACTCAGCCCAGTTGCTAGTGCTTTCTAAGTCTTCTTTACTCTAGAGATATAATAATAAAAAAATTCTCCAATTTGCAACAACATTTTTTAACTTACAGTACTACTTTCATCATGTTTTTAAGTTCATTTATACAGGAAGTTACTGGATCACCGCTTCTTTCAGTCAATTCTAAATTAGTCTGAAAAGCAGAAAAAAAATTGAAACAAAATTAAAAACCTGTGTAGGTTAACGGCACTTTTGGCTACATAGAATATGCCCAAATTCTAATTAGATCTGTGAAATTATAAATAAGGTCCATGTACAAAGTTTCATAAAATCGGAGGGTGATTTTCTTGGAACCTTGTTTACACACGGACGTATGGCGGGCCGGCCGGCCATCGGACAGAATATTTTTGCTTCATTATAACATACTAATTCTAATTTGTCGGAAAAAGTGAAAAAAGGGTGTTAAAATTTTCGGTTTGGAAACTGTCGCTTAACTTAAACATTTAATCCAAATAAATAAACGTAAACCCAATTCTTTGTAACTTCTTATTCTTATAAATAGTTAATTAATAGGCAAACGGCAAACTACTCGTACTCACATCGGTATCTATAATTTTGATGATGTTGATGGAAAGCTCGCAATTTCTACACCACTTGTACCTTTAGATGGTTTAAATTCCGACTTTTGGCAGCTTCAAAAGGATTTGCGGGCGCTCCAACTAATTGTACTTTCATCCGTTTTCCTCCGTGCTTTTTATTTTCATGTTGCTTCTGATAATCATCGTCAAATTTACTTCCACATTCTAAGCACTGTATTTTCTTCCTTTTTCGAGCAATTGACATTGACTTCATTTTTATTGAATAAGTTGATAAAATTATAATTACTTATATGTTATATGTACAAACTATTCGAAACGAAACAACACTGTGGTAGTCGTTTAATCAATTTTGTCTTTAAAAACTATATTAACAATTAAATTCTTCAAATAATTAATTCTTGTTCGAAATCACAACGCAAAATGATTCCAAGATGCATCACAATTGAACTTAAAACATTTCTTCTCAGCAAAATCGTTTCTAAGAAATTTTATAGCTACTTCATCTAGAAATGATTTGTGGACAAATATAATTCGTACGTATCAAATATCAGACTTCTGTGAAGTCATTGTTTTGACGGCTTTAAGTTTATCATTTACAAGCGAAGTAAAGTGGAATACAATTTTTATTTAGCAAGAATATTTAACAAAAATTCGTAAACGTAATTTTTATTTTTAATACGAATCCTGACGCCTCCTATAAAAATTTGCCGACTGAAAAACTTATGGGGGGGTGTTACACCCCCAAATACCCCCCTGTCGGATCGTCGCTGACTTCTACCATAGATTTGGCAGTCAGTTGCGGTTCAAGCTCGTTACTACAGTACAAAATATCAAATCCCGGCGTAGTAGTTGACTCGACTACTCCCATTGCAGAAATAATTTTTAAGGTAAGTACAGGTAGGGTAAACTGCCAATCACACCAGTTTTAAGACTCGTGCGGATAGAAAGTACACAACCCAAATGGCTTTATCAAAATAAGGAAGTTTTGTGGAATACGGGAAAAATAATTATTTCATTAAAATGCTTGAATAACTTACCTACATGAGGACGATGAAAACTACGGCTACATTTACCGTTTTTTTTTGTACATGGCTTTATAAATCTAATATAAGGCAATTATGATCTGTTTTATTTAACCGCAATACAAAAATTAATTAAAAGTTTTTAAAATGTAATTTTTTTTTTGTAACCAAAAGGCCGAAGAGAAATGTTTTAAGGTCACATTTTTACTAAAAAGCCAAAATCTAATTCGTCTTTAAGGTTCAAAATTGCATTAGGATCACAGGTAATCTGTATGTATCTACCGGAACTGTGTTAGAAGTAACAGATTCTTACATTCAATCACCAGTTTGAATATATCTATACTAATAATTTTCTGCACTGCCATAAAAGATTATTTTTTTTTTAATTAAATATTTTATTTGATGAAAAAGGAAAGAATATTGTATGTCAAGCACCTTCAAACTTATGTTTTATTTTAAAATTAACTTGTTTTCTGTACAATTATACAAACAAACATTTCCCGTAAGACGTTATAAGTTTAAAGGGCTTCCATCAAGGTAGGAATTTTTGTCGTCTTTTATAATGCAAATTTAGAATGTAGAACTTCCGGCACAGAAAATGAGCATCAACTTTTTTTTATTATAAACTGGACACTCCATATTTTAACATATTCACTTGTCTCTAGGACTATACAAATTTTATATAATCCATTATTTTAATTAACTGTTTTTAATCTTTTTTTGATAGTTTTTTTAGGAAAGTGGTGGTAGTGTCTATTCTACTACATACAGAGTGTGCAAAATTGAAATATAAAGTGATGAACGTTTAAAGCTAAAATACTAGATTTTTTTTAAGTAGGTATGTATATTTAATTATTAAAATAAAGAATTCCGTTCTGGGTATATAAATTTGATATACGTTTTTCTCCATGGTACACCTTATTTCGACGCTACCATATCGACACCGCCGCTTTGACACGAAATCATCTCGACGCAAGTTCATCTTGCTCGACATCATCCTGACGCTAATGGGAGTTACGGATGGCGTTTATGTATTTTTAGTGGGTGTGCAAACTACGCATATGATCAATATATAATTTACAACGAGAACATTTTTAAAAGAATAAATTAAATTGAAATTAATCTATAATAAACATATAGTCTGGTAACATTAGTTATCAATTATTTGCAAATCTAGGGAAAGAAAGCCGCGGAAAAAAAGCAGGGATATACAAAGTCAATGATAAAAAAAACCTCAAGAAAAAGAACCGAAGGAAAAAAAACACCATGATTGAGAAATGGAAAAATGTTAAATATCATTTGTTCAAAAATGTAAAGAAATCGTACATACAGAATGTTAATTAAGTAGGTACGTGGCCAAACTTTAAGGGTTATTAGTTTCTAAGGTTTAAGACAAAAGCTTAAGTCTTAAACAACTTTGTTTTATTATACGAAATAAACTCGCGTTGAGATGAGCTCGCGTAGATGAGTTGGCGTCAAGATTAGCTAAGGTCAAGATGAGCACGCGTCGAGATGATTTCTGATTGAAGCGACGTTGTCGAGATGGCCGTGTGGAACTAAGTTGTTTTGACGTTGTCCTATACCGACTTATTAAGTAGTTTTCTTGTTATTGACATTTCAATGGAATATATATTATTGTAAACACATCACTTTGAATGTATGTTCAAAATTATAAATATTGTTATATTTAGATTATGACAGACAGACATCTAGTCAGGGAAAATTATTATGATTAATTTAAAAACAAGAAATCAGAAAATAAAAATTCTATTTATTTCGTTAACACTTTATTAATTTTTTTTTAAAATAAGGATTGATTAAGTATACAGTGTGCCCCAGATTGTTTGATCGTCTCTTAAAAAAGACAATAAATATTTGAATTGAATTTTAAGCTTCTGGGAACAGCCCTGCTTGGTTAGGAAACTAATTTGTAAGATAATTTTAGTTTAAAAAATCAAGAGTGCCCTTAAATTTTTAAAAAACGTTTTTTGTATAACAGTAAAGTGTTCTTTGGGGACTAGATACGCACAAATGTTACTAAGAGTAGTTGTACAGAATGAAAAACTGTATACACGTGAAAATTTTGAAGTGCTGGGCCTACTTTTTTAATTGAAAGGAAGTTGATATTGAAATCCTCAGTTTACCTACATTAAATATTTTAAATAAAATACCGAAGTGTTCTTATTAGCTTCAAATTTGCTAGACAGTCATTACATTCTATTTGAACAGTTTTTAGTAAAATTATTTTCGGATTTCCTCAAAAATCAATTAAAAATCAAAAAATCAAAGTAGGCCAAGAACTTCGAAATTTTGTAGGTGTGGTCAGTTTTTCATTCTGAACAACTTTTCTTAATAACGTTTGTGCGCATCTAGTCCCCAAAGAACTATTTAATATTTTTGGAAATTTCAAGGGCACCCTTGATTTTTTTCGAAAACTAAAATTATGGCACAAATTAGTATCAATCAACGAGGTTGATCCCCAGAAGCTCAAAAAATTCGAATATTTTTCTTTTCAATAAACGACCAAGCTATCGGGGGGCATTGTATGCTTAATAAATCCTTATTTTTAAAAATTTATAATTTTGAAAAATTTTTAAATCGAAAATTGGAAAAACCTTGACGAATTCAACTACATGGTTGTTTAAGACCGCCGCTTGATCGTTCTCCAATTACACGTCTTAAAGAATGGAATTATAAAGTAACATTTTCTCGAAAAAGAGGAAAATAAAAAAATAGAATTAGAAAAAATAGTTTCAAATAAAAATTGTAGACAATAACTTTTCTTTTTATTACTGTTTTTATATAATTGATGTTCTTTGAGATACTGATAAATGAGCTAGCAAACGTAAGTATTGTGAAGGTCCGATAACAATGTGTGTTTTTATTTTATACAGAGTGTTAATTAAGTATGTACCTTAAATTAAACAAGCGATTTTTGAGTAATTTTAAGATAAAAAGTTCATATAAAGCTAGGTCCGTTTTCGATTCCTTTCTGAAATACAGATTGTTAGTTTTTTAAAATCTAGGGGATTCAGATTGGTCGCCCGATCTGAATCCTACATTACTTTTCTGAGGACACCTTAAAGCGTTGGTATACAAAACTCCTGTTGAAGACGAAGAGGATCTACGAAATAGAATCATTAATTCATGTGTCACAATAAAAATACACCAGGTATTTTCGGGATAGTGCGGAATTCAATGATGAGGCGGCTAGATGGTTGTATTGAAGCCGAAGGGGCCCATTTCCAGCCTCTAATTTGGTGTTTAATATAATGTTTCTTCGTTATTGTTACATAATTGTTAATAATAAATTATTACTTAATCAAGTAAAAGCATCTAACGAAAAAACTGGAGAGACCTTTTGTTTTAAAATTGAAAGAGGAACTATTTAAAATCTCATGATAATGCGCAATAATTGTTGTAATGTTAAACAGCGCCCTCTAACTATCACGTCAAAATGTACTATCGGACTATCTTTATACAGCATATTATTAGGAAGGAAGAGCTCTTTTAAACGAGACTTAGTTTGTTCAATTCTGTTAACTTATACCGAAGTTAATTCCATTTAAATAAAAACTTGTTTGACGTTTCCCTACCACTACATTTTATAAGAGAGTAAAATATTCTAAGCAAAAAAATCAGAAATTTTGCAGTCTTTACTACGGCAATATTTAAAATATATTTATATTAGCATATTTTTGGAGAAAAAGAACCAATTATATGATCGGCCATAACAGTTTCGCCCCCTAGCGGCCATCTTACAAACTTGAAAAATAATTTTTCGCGATTTCTCGTAACCGATTTACCTTGTTAAATTTTTTTTCAATATTTTTCATATTTATAATTCCCGAGATATAGACGGCGTCCATTCTTAGTTGATCGCCCGGTACATATCTGCTTTATGTTAGTTATAGTGATTAGTGACTGAACGTCGTCTTAAAAACCACTTAATGGTTGTTTGGAAGTAATTATTTCGTGATTAAATTAAGAACTATTTAACTTTTCGACTATAGCCTTTGTTTTTTTATGAAAAATGTAAAACAATACGATGTAAATGAATGCTTAGAGATGACTGTATGACTCATATGTTTTTGAATTTCTTGAAATTTGTGCTCTAACTACGTTTTTCCATCACAAGCTTTTATTCCAAAGACTTGAAATGTACGCCATAACTCCAAATTTAAAGTATGACAGAAACAGACTTGATTTCGTTGTGTACACACAAAACGTTAGTGTGTTCAGCAATTTTCATTAAAATCTAATTTTATACCCCAGTCTTTGTTATATTTATAAAAAATGTCAAAAAATTTTGTGTTTATTTTTTGACGGAATACGACTTCACTGTATGACTTATTGTTCCTTCGAATTTCTTGAAATTAATCTCGTATGTTTTCTCATTAGAAGTTTTTCCCGAGCGGATCCAAAAATTTGTGTATAATCAAATTAAAAACAATTTTTATTTGAAGAAAAAAATGTGTAAAATGAATATTTTGGCAAATATTCTAAGAATGGGAAAATCTACGTAGGATAATAGGCCTTTTGGTTCTAGCAATAGTAACTGAACGAAGTACTATTA
>JALBCR010003638.1:0-52014 GCA_030710515.1 Abscondita cerata | reverse complement strand
CGAGTATGCTTTGATTCAGTTCGTATTACTAAATGAATTTCTGTAAAATAATTTCTAGGGTTTTTCTTAAAACAGAATGAGTAAGTGTAGATGAGTTTTCGACATACGCTAGTGAATTAAAAAAAAAAATCATGAGTTTAGACTGTTTCTTCCATTTTCTCATGATGTTATCAGTTTTCAATTCTCAAGACTATACCCATTTGATTTTGTATTTCGCATATTAGCCTGAATTTCTCCCAAATTATCAAATTCTATTTGTCTAAGCACTTACTTTTTTAGATTTTTATACAGGGCGTTTAAAAGATTAAAGAGGGTGATTGCTCAGGTCATTTTATACAAAATTATCCAGCTGCTTCTTCTCCCACCACCTTTTTCCTTCCCTTCTTTTTTGCTTCTACTAGATTATTTAAAGTCTATTTTCAGATACCTTCCTACAACCAATTACCCTCTTGTTTTTCCATCGTTTCTAGCTAATACCACTGTCATCACCTATTTTAGAACCCTGATAACTTTACTTTCCATTTCACCACTCACCCTTTGTTTGTTCTAGATTTTCTTTTCCATGTTTTGTATAAAATTGCCAACAGACAAACTATCTAGTTCTTTACTTTATCATTCATTAATTAAAGCTAGTATCAACTCAAAAATAAGTGAGTCTTCATCAGTAAAAATTCAATTAACTTATTATACTATGTTGAACCACGACGTCCTTTCGTCAGTGGTAGTTATAATTTAAAAAAACAGCAAATTATTGTAAAAACATTTCTATCCGCTGATATCGATAACTGTGTTTACATTCAAGCTCTTCTTCTTCTATTCCCACCACCTTTTTATCTTCCCTTCTTCTTTCGAAAGTTTTGTTTCTACTAGATTATTTATCTTAGAGTCTATTTTCAAATACCTTCCGGACCCCTGCATTTCCGTGTTTCTCGCTAATATCACTATGTCAATCCCATGTTAGGACCCATCCCAGATAACTTCATTTATTATTTAGTATAACCTGACAATATTCTGAATATACATTCTTACGAATATAATGAAATAATAATATTAAAATATTCTTAGAACATATATTTACGCAAAGATTATTATTAGATTATTATTTAAAAATATATATTCTCGGATTATCAACAATGGTGTAATATATAGCTATATTATTAAATTATTATATAATTATTCTTACCAAACATTCTAAAATTGTTTTCTTATAATATAACTAATATAATTAAATAAATTTATAGTTTTTGCTTGCACAAGTAAGAATAATTTATACCATGTGGAAAATACATTATTATCTGATTTGATTAATTTTTGATTTTCAAATATGTATTTTCAAATTAGCGCCGCTATTTCTAGTGATTTTATTCAGTTGTCAGTTCTGTTCATAAAAGAAATGATTTTGCGCACTAATGCGGTGGGAGATGTTTATGCTGATGTAGCATTCAAACTGAATTTAGTGAATTTGCAGTTTTCGTCAATTTTGTATTCGTATGTGTTTATGCTAGTTTTGTGCTTCCTGGTAAGTAATTTAATTTTTATTACAAACGTTATTAACTCTTTGATTATTGTATTTATAATTCAATATTAAACCTGTCTTGTACAAATTATCTGTAGATTTGTTTGTGTG
Organism: Abscondita cerata; assembly: GCA_030710515.1. Classification (NCBI taxonomy): domain Eukaryota; kingdom Metazoa; phylum Arthropoda; class Insecta; order Coleoptera; family Lampyridae; genus Abscondita; species Abscondita cerata. The sequence goes on along the minus strand of JALBCR010003638.1, from coordinate 50,387 downwards.
GCTCACGACAATTTACAAATTCACAGTACCACACCCTGTTGTGCAATTTATGTGACATCCAACAAAATTTTAACCAATTTGATCCTGTGTAAGTAAGAACAACGAAATTATGTGATTTGACCTCAGGTATGTTGGTCTGCTGTGATACAACATGTGATCGAATCATTTTTGCACTGTGCAACAATCTGCAGAAAGCTTATTGTAACTAAATCATATTACTCCATGGTACAATATTATTGTATGATGATGCTGTATGCTGAGCGGCCTGCTTTATAAATATAAAGTTATTAAATTTTTTTATTTAATTGTAACTAAAGAACTATTACACCAGCTAATACTAACTTGCTTTTTTAGTGTTCTACTTTAAGCAGTTCAGGGTTTGGTGCAGATTATTGTTCTTATAGGATCAGCAGGGTAAGTGAAAATTATAAGTTTTGGGTAGAAATTGATTGCTCGCTTTAATGTTTTGCAGATATATTATTCATATTTTTATTTATTTTTACAAAACAATTTGGCATAGTTGCTTTCATTTTTAAGACTAATTTTAAGTTGTTTAATAACTGCTGAGTAAAACAATGTCAAAGCGTTTAAAAATTAAAACTTCTACTTGGTATCGACAAGTGGATAAAGAAGTAAGGGACACGTTAGAAAGTTTGAATATTCCAGGGACATCTAGTACTGATGAAACAGTACATAACAATGACTATGTGTTAGATGAGAACATTATATCTGTAAAAGTGATGCAGATAGTGTAACTTTAGCAGAAGAATTGTTTTTCCTTCAACATCAGATGAGTCTGATAGTCAAATTAGTCATGAGGTTCAACCTATTTCAAATATTTCCAATACTATTGATCGGTTGAAGCATTGGGCAGTAGAAAATCAAATTTCACACAAATCTTTGGGTCAGTTACTAGAAATTTTGGGAGATAGTGGTTGTTCACAGTTTGATTCAATTCCAAGAGATCCTAGATCGTTTTAAAAACTCCTAGGGATATTATAGTACGTGATGTAAGTCCTGGTCATTATTATCACATTGGAATAAAAATTCAATTGAACAACAGTATACAAGTTTGAGAATTAGACCTGTAGATACAATTAAAATTTCAATAAACATAGATGGTTACCTCTAGCTAAAAGTACATCAAGTCAGGTGTATCCAATTTATGCATAAATAATAGTGTTGAAAGTTTGCACAATGTTTGTCTTGTCGGTATTTACCACGGATATGAAAAACCAATAGTTTCAATGATTTTTAAAAGATTTTGTTTGTGAGGCACGCGATCTGATTCATAATGGCATTGAAATATTTAAACGAAATATCATTTCGAAATTTCTATGTTTTTATTTGATGCAGTGGCTAAAGCTTCTGTATTGTATATTAAGGGTCATGCAGGATATAATTCATGCACAAATGTGACCAAGAAGGAGAGTATAAAAAAGAATGAATGTGTTAAATCAACATTAAAAAAAGAACACAATGACTTTATAAATCAAGTTGATAAAAACATCATGTGGGTGAAAGTATTCTAACAGAGATTCCTAATATTGATCTTATAAAAGATATACCATTAGATTATATGCATTTGGTGTTATTGGGAGTAGTTAAAGATTGTTTGTGGTCTTTGGTGTTTTGAAGTCCACCTCATAAATTTCCCTTCAGGACCATTAAAGTTATTTCTGAACATTTGCAGTCGCTATCTAAATTTGTGCCTTCCGAGTTTGCAAAGAAAACCTAGAGGTTTAAAAAGATGTAAAGCGTTGGAAGGCAACTGAATTTCGACAATTTCTTCTTTACACGGGTCCTATTGTGTTAAAAATGTTTTAACAAAATCAAAGTATGAACATTTCTTGATTTTATATCAGCTATACGTTTATTAACATCTGAAAAATTTTGTAAAATTGAAACCTATGTAAATTACGCAGATTCACTTTTAAATTATTTTGTTAAAAGTACTAAAGAATTTATGGACTTCACCTAATAACACATAATTTTCATAATCTACTTCACTTAGCAGATGATGTTAGAAAGTTTGGATCGTTAGAAAAGTTTAGTAATTTTCAAGTGAAAACTACCTACAACAACTCTTACGACTCATTAGAAAAGCGGACAAACCATTACCACAAATAGCTAAAAGAATTCATGAATTAAATTCTAATCTAGTATTAACTTCCACACTTATTGAATCTGGTTATAAATTATGTTCTGAATATTCAGGTGGCATATTAATATCTGAGTGTTCTGGACCAGAATATAAAATTTTTCGAAATAAAAACTTTAAACTTTCTCATTCAGCAAAAGATGGATGTTGCATATTAAAAATGGATTTATAGTCAACATAAAAATTTTGCATTTCATAAATCTTTAAATACTCAAATTGTAATAGGAAATAATTTCATTGACAAAGAAAATTTCTTCAGTGTACCTTGTGAATCATCTGATTTAGGTATATATTTTGTTAAAACATTAGGACCATTATCATACTGGCCAGTATCTGAAATTTGCAGCAAACTTGTGCAATTTCCTTATCGAAATGGATTTTTGGTGATGGAATTAATTCACCTAAGCTGATTTTCTAATAGTAAGAATACCAGTAATTTGTTAGGTTTGTTTTTTTTAATGGAAGACTAATTGTTACTCTAGGAATTAAGTATTAATTTATGAGAAATGTTAACAGATTAATATTTACTGATGTTTTTTTTATTTTTAAATGTTTTGTTCAGAAATGTTTGTATTAGTATGTAATTAGAATATAATAGTGATAATAGTTCTACATATAAATTCTTAAATTCGTTGTACGTTGTAATTAATAAAAGAGAAGGTACAATGTCAAGTAAATTTATCTTTTAATACATAATTTTGCATATTACAGATGTGGGTTGTTATAAAATTCACTGACTCTGATGAAGTGGAAGCAGTACCTTATGGTATGATCAAGAAAAAAAGAATGTTTTATCCTCCATTTCAAAGGAATGCCCTTGAAAAGGCTATAAAGCAACAATTGCCTCTTCCAGACGATGCAATTGCGGAAGGGTGGAAAACCTACAGAGCAAAGTTATTGTCATATAAATCGTATGACAATTTTGTTACTGCAAATGCAAGCTTCTAGGGCTTGCATTACCTCTGATTTATCAACAGCTGAGGAAAGTGATATTCTAAAAGAAGAATTATTAGAAAACCTCAATTATATTCACCTCCTAATTCATCAGATTCTGACGATAGTAACTTCGGTGGCTTAAAAACATTCCAAAATGCCAAACGGTGGGTTAACTTGAAATGGACAATTTTTTACATAAAATTATCTTCTTTGGATATATTAATACTATATGTAAACATGGTAAGCAATTAGATTTTTAATATAGACATTTTGTTTAGGTGCCAATAAACCGGTGCAGAAAATCAATCTTTAAGACCTCAATTTAAAAGTATTCCGGACAGTCAGAGGTAAATATGCAATAATAACACCAAAACTACAATCAACAAAATGACTTTATGTCACAATAAAATATGCGTAAAACAGCAGTTAGTGTTCTTTGATTTGATGGTTGAAGATTATTTTATTTTTTAATGTTTAGTGTATTGCTTTTAAAATTACTCTAAAGTAATCTTTAGAAGAATATAATATTTATATTTATTTTATCCATAACAAAATTATACAATTAAAATTTACTTTTATGTCTACAGGAACGAATACAGGTTGTTCAGAGAAGTCGCAAAGTTTTCAAATTGAAGACTGCCAAACTGGTGCTGAAGAAAGTAAGTTTTTTAAACATTAATTTCTAATAGCATATAGTATAGAATAGAATCAAATAACGAAAGAACTTTTATATTAATCGTACAAATTAACTCTTCTTTTGGAATTTTAGATTTAAGTAATGCTGGAACATATGATAGTACTGTAACCAATGTTATGGTAAAGCAACTGATTTATATAAAAAAATACGTACAATCCATTGACAAAAGATTGATCTATTGAGTGAACAATTGAAACAAGTCTCCGTATCGTGTGAAGCACAACCTAGTGTCGATACAGAAAAATGGGAATTACTGCCACTGCAAAATATGGAACAATTTAATGCATTTGAAGACAAATTAAAAAATGAACATTTTTTAACGACTTTGTAAGTATTACAAAGAATGAGCTATCATTTTAAATTACTACTTATGTGCTTTTATAAAAAAGGCATAGTAACAAAAACAATATTTATTGTTTTTCTGCTAAAACATTAATAATGGCGATTGTTATAGGTCAAAATGCTCTCCCGATTAGGGGGGGTGAATTTTAAGGAGTGCATTCGTCGGTGTCTTACAAAATTAATATCCGACGATTTGGCGAAACTATTCACCATGCATGGTTTTAGAGATGGCAAAAAACCTTTCATAAAAACATGTATTCACCAACTAATAATAAGTTAGTGTATGCATATTTTTTGGTAAATTTTTAAGTATATGTTTTCAGATACCATGAAAGTTACAAATGAATCGATATCTAATAAGGACATAGAAATACAAATTGGTTTGTGGTTGACTAAATCTACCGAAAGATTAAAAAAAAACAAGAACCAAAATAGTGACAGTGTTGTCCAATTAATAAGTATAATTTAAATGTAGTTACTATAAAATGCTAGTAAAATAAAATATATATTTCCATAATTATTTTATATAATTTACATTCGTAATTCAGATCATCGAACATGCTACAGCTACTAATGCCGCTACAAGAGAATAAGATAAAAATGATTAGAAGAATAATCTAAAATATTTTAGTATTAAATAAATCTATTAGAAAAACAAAGTATAATTGATTTTGAAAAAATGTCCTAAGATTAATGTGGATATATTAATTGAAGAATATCATAAAATTATTCTGTTCAAACTATGGTTATTCTGGGGATTATTCCCAGAATAATTTTAGTCGAAAAAAAGTGTCCATTTGGATATTCTTGGAATAACATTAAATTGAATAGAATGTTCTACGCATAATCTCAGAATATTATTTATTTGAAAAAATTATTCTCTGGACATACTGATAACATTTTTGTGCTGTCTGGGAAATAAATCTATTAGAAAAACAAACTACAATTGATTTTAAAAAAATGTTCTAAGATTAATGTGGATATATTAATTTAAGAATATCATAAAATTATTCTGTTCAAACTATGGTTATTCTGGGATTATTCCCAGAATAATTTTAGTCGAAAAAAAAGTGTCCCATTTGGATATTCTTGGAATAACTTTAAATTGAATAGAATGTTCTACGCATAATCTCAGAATGTATATTTATTTTAAAAAATTATTCTCTGGACATACTGATAACATTTTTGTGCTGTCTGGGATATAGGTACCTTTACTTTCATTTCACCACTCGCCCTCTTTGTTTGTTCTAGATTACCTTGTCCATGTCTTGTATAAAATTGCGAACAGTTTTGTACTAAAAGGACATATCCCTGTGTCAACTTCGGTCAAAAAGTATTTTCTCATCATCCTTGATACATTTCTTCTATTACTCACTCGATCGCCTCCTTTTTATTAACTTTTAACAATTGTTTTTATAATCCTTCTGAAAATATTAATTCCGCACTTGTAGTGCTGCACTTCTTTTCGTTTCTTTCCTCTCTTATAGTACATCTCTATTTTTTCTGATACTCGTTCCCAAATTCTGCTAAATTTATGTTTCTTCAATTTTTCCATTTTCATTGTTTTCAAAGCCTCCTTTAATACCTCCTTTGTTATTTCATTCTTTCCACCCCTTCATTTCTTTTTTTACTCCATTCACCCGTATATGTATCTTTTGTACAGAATTGCACCTCCATATTGGTTATGATAGCTTAATTTTATATTTATCTATTTATATTCTCCCTAGTCTATTAGTAATCTCCAATGCTGATATGTCTATTAACAATTGTCAACCCTCTTTTCTTTGCCACTTTATAATTTTTTTTTTGTGTTTATCTTTTATCAAATTCTTCATTTATCATTATTCCTCCTTTCCCCTATACTCTTGCATTTACATCTTCTCATTTTTATTTTCCTTAGTGTCGTTCCCCTATTAACTCCTCTATGCTATTTTGCTCTTTCCATACATCTTCATTATTTCATACTCGTCTTCTTCTTCCTCGCTATTATATTTTATTTCCGTTGTTTCCTCTAGTGTTTTTCGATTCCGTTTACTTATTCTTTTCTCCTTGTCTCTCAAAATGCTATCTATAACATTCCTTCCAATATTCTAACTTTATTCTCCGTTTTTCATGTTTTTTTCATTCCTTGTTTTATTGCTTTTATGGACTTTTTACCTTCTCTGATAAAGATCTCTTACCTCTTCTGTTTCTGCTTTTATACTGTCTTTTATCTCATCCACTTTTTCAAATATTCATGCTTTGGTCTTTTTGTGTCTCTGATCCTGATGCTTTTCTTGATTTTTTAATGTTAATCAATTTTAATAACAAACAAAGCTACTTTGTTACCGATCTACAGCCTAGATCTACAGTCTGAAAACATTTTTTTTAATTAAACTTCAACACCTTGTATATCGGAACACAAGCGTTTGCGGTCCTATGTTTATAGGAACTTTTTTGTATAAAATGACCTGAACAATTACCTCCTGTAATATTTTAAGTGTATGTGGTCTGTGTGTTACTTGTAATTATTTAACTTTTACTGTAAGTACATCTTATCTGTACCATTTGTATAAAAATTAATTATTGTCATACTTTTGTAGAGTCTGAATTAGTGGAGAATGACATAGTTATTGTTTTCTTCTTCTAGTTTTGGTTGGTAAAAAAACCTCTCGAGTCAGCAAATTTTAATTAATTATTTCCTGTCATGGATCGCAGCGTCATTCTAGATTTTTGTCTCTCCTGTCGTTCGGCGTCTGATAAACCATATTTTCTCTGTTGCTCATTTATCTGTCTTAGCCAACTGTTTCTTGGTCTTCCTCTCTTGTTAACAGCTGCTACTGGATTCCTTATCACCTTCTGCATCACATGATCTTCTTGTGAGTTGTAAACTTTTTCAAACCAAGAACTACGTTCATGGTCCATTTCTCGACTACAGATTCCTTCACGTGTAAGGTTCCTCTGATCTTTTCGCTTCTTATGTGGTCTAACTTTGAAACAACAAGGGACATGCGGCACATCTTTATCTCAGCTCGGTTAAACTTTTCACACATTGTCCAGCTTTTGGCAGCGTACGGTAAGGGCGGGTCTGATTACTGTTGTGTAAATTTTTCCCTTCAGTTTGGATGGCATTCTTCTATTGCAAAGTATAGACGAGTTTTTTTGCCACTTTAACCAGCCAATGCTTATTCTGTAGTTTACATCTTCATCGTTGCATCATTTAAAACTATTGAGCCTAGATACTTGAAGATTGAACATTTGGTGATTACTACATTTCCATTGATCATGATATCTAAGCAGGGTGTATGAATGTCGCTAAATGAGAGGAACAGATACTCTGTTTTTTCTCTAGTTAACCTCAGTCCATTGTCTTCTAGTATCTTTAACCAACGATGGAAGCATTTCTATATCTTCACGACACACTCACTTGCTAATGCTCCATCATTGGCAAATAGTAGACTAAGTAGAATCTCATCCATGATGTCAGGAGTCATGTAGTTTATCACTAGATTAAAAAAGTTATTGTTTTTCTTATTTGATTTTAATTAGTTTACAAATACTGTAAGAAAAAAGACATAGATATTAACTTCGTTTACAAAATTTTATAAAAAGGATCAGTCCAAAGTAACGTAGAGGTAACTAACTCATTAATAATTCAAAGATGTGACAATATACATAGTACCTACAGTGCGTTTCTGAAAATGGGGGCCACTTTTTCTATTAGACTCAATAGATGGCGTTACAGGTGCCGCAGATTAGAGATTTTGCATGTGGCAACGCTGCCATTTCTTGTATTTAAAATGTAAATGAAGTTGCCTAGCTGCTTCCATAGGGACCTGTTTTTCAATTACGTTGCCATATTGTTCAAAAAATCCAGTGAATTCTTACCAAACAACGACATCTGTTTTTGAAAATTGTAAAAGTGGCCCATATTTTCTGAAACGCACGTATAACTGAAAATTTTATCCACACCAATTTCTTCATATCTTAAAATTAGTTGGTACTATACAAGGCGTGCCGTTTGAACCGGTTGACTTAACTTTACACCTAAACTCTTTTGTAGTTGACCAGTAGATGAATACGATTTGGTTCAAATTTTTTTAGTTACTACCGTAATCACATTGGAAAAACTTAAAAAAGCATTTGCATAAATACTTTGGTGAGCGGTCATTCAGTTGAAAAAAATACATATAATTGCAGAAACAGTTCAAAACTGAGAACAGAACTGAGATGAGTAGGTATTCTTCAGACTTTGATAAATAAATTACTTCAAAAATATTCTTGATCGACACGAAAAAGTAAACACCACAAAAATGCATTGGGCAACTTAACAACGCACTCTATTTTAGGGAAATCTTTTTGAGTTCAGACGAAGAATTACTTATTTAACACTCAAAAAAACGAGCCACAAATTTTACAGGCATAGTATCTATTCTTACTCTAGGTCCAGAGAGATATATTTCTAGGGTGTATTTTAGCGGTTGTTGGGTACGACATCTTTCTCTATGGACTTCTGAAGTTAAAGTAAATGAACAATAAATCACTAGTGTACAGTCTTAAAGGTCTTATAAATTAGGGAGCTTGTGTACTAAAAACGCCATGTACGGTAATACAATTGTGGTAAACGCAACTTAAAACATCAAGATACGTATCAAACAACATCAACTATGCACATTAATATAAAAAAAGAAACGAAACACGTGTTTACTTTCCATACTCTTCATATTATCTTTATTTATTTATTATTGTCCATTGGTTTTATTTTTATTAATTTAATTTCTACAATGCGCAACGATGCGTACTGACTACAATGCGCTGGAATAATAAGAAGCTGTAATTTGTATGATCCATTTTTTAGTGGTAAATAATAATAAAAAAATGGATCTACATTATTTTCAAAAATAAAAAGTTGGCTTAATAGACTTTTTGGTACAAAACCGTCTTTTTAAAGTTAACGACAATTTTAATACATCTTCACTTCACACCTTTCATCGTTTGCTACTCTAAACGTACTCTTCCCACTATTACTTTGTTTTAGCACGTACACCTTATATCGATTTATCCTCATAGTGTACAATAATACAAAAGTTTATCTAGTATACACCTGTTACGGTTCAAATTTCTTGAACTAGAACGTATGTCGTAAGCCTTCTTAATAACGTTTGTCGGGAGTAGCACGTTCCGACGAAAGTCGAATTTGCCGCACATGCTATTTCTTTCTATTACCCAGCAGGTGGCGCCTCGTTAGGCAGCAGTCTATTTTTTCAGTCCCTCAAGGACCTCCCCAACTCACCGACGCCGGACACTGCTGTGCTAACTACTACAAATACTGGATCCTCCACAAATTTAGTGCGCTACTTCAGGTCAAATAGTATTGCTCTTCTCTCTAGGTTGTATCTTTTATTACTATTTGTGAACTACAACCGTTACACACTATACACACATACTTACAAATTCATACATTGCAACGACCTTGCGATTACTGCAGTATGTTACCAAGTCGTATATAGTATTCGCCTACAAAAAATTACACTGTTTTGTAAGTAACCTCAAAAAATTTCTTGTGTCACTGAAACGTGATTTTCTATATAAATTTGTTAACGAATTCTAGGTTTTACAGTTAATCGTGCTCTTCTAATGACGGTCGAGGAAAAAGAAGACGTTTGGCTTATCACGCTTTGTTAGAATGCGTCGAAATTCTAATATTACAACTTTGCTGCGCCGGAATAGTTTTAATCAAAGCAAACGGTTTTACTTAGAAAAAAAGGTAATTGTATGGTGTAATTCAAGAAAATCTATTCAAGTTTGATGGTACCTATAACTTGAAGAAACTTGTAGGTACAAAGTTTTCTAATTGAAAAATGTATAACGTACTTCAAGGTAAATAGTGATAAGAAACGTTTCTGTAAGAACAAAGTAAATTTATTTTATGGAATTTTGAGTGGTATACGTAATTGTAAAATTTCTTTTTATTTCTGTTATTAAAATTAATTAACATTTAAAAAAATCAAGAATTTCAGAATTAGAAAAAGTAGGATCAGAGACAAAATAAACTCAAACAAGACCTGATTTATAAAAAAACACATTCTTTAACTTATAATAGTTAGGCACCGAATGTTATTTTTTATTCTGATGAAGACTCACTTATTTTTGAGTTGACACTAGCTTTCAATTAATTAATAATATATAAAGTAAAAGAAGCTATCAGATAGGTAGTTAGTTGGATATCTTTCCTCTTTTCACCAGTAGTATCCATGACGTGTAGATTAACAAATAAAAAATCGACTTCTTTGTCTATCTCAGCCACATATCATATCAAAACGAAATTACATCAAACAAAACGATAAGAAAATACATTGTATTTCAAAAGAGGGATTTACAAGAGAAGAAATGGGTATAGAATAAAAGCTTATAATAAAAGATAAGAATAAGGAGACAAGGTGGGAAAAAATAAGACACGCGAAGAAAGAATGCCACGAACCTAAGGGACGAAGAAAGAAAAGGACAGGAAAACTAGAAAAAGGAGGCAAAAAATAGTCATAGATGCCTGGTATTTAATTTAAAAAAAACATTAGTTATTCTATAAATTATGAAAATAAACAGTATTTATTTTATTGTACACATTGTTTATTAATTTTTTTCGCAATTATCGTGGAAATTAAGTTACGTATCCGCCCCTGTCGCAGTTGTTGTGTTTATTCAAGTGTGCTTTTAAACTTTGCGAATATTTAGTTTCAAAGTCGCACAAATTGCATTTCAACAAATTTTTTTTTAAATGTTTTATTTTGTGCCTCCTCAAATTGCGTTTGGAATGACTTTATAGTTACATTTATCGCAGCGGTAGGTTGCTCACCCGTATGCTTATCCGAATGCTATCTGAAATGGTTCAGAGTAGTTACTTTCAAAGTCGCGCAAATCGCATTTAAACATTTTTTGTTGAGAATGAATCCGTTTGTGTTTCAGCAGATGACAATTAGAATAAGTTTTGAAGTCGCACTTATCGCAACTGAAGGCCGTTCTCAGTATGTCTATAGAAGTGCACTTTTAAATCTTTCACATGATTACTTTGATAGTAACACAAATTACATTTAAACCGTTTTGTTGAGAATGATTTCTTTTGTGTCTGATCAAATGATATTTGGAGTGAGTTTTAAAGTTGCAGTTGTCGCAAATGAACGGACGTTCTTCGGTATGTTTATTAAAATGCACTTTTAAGTCATGGGAATGGTTACTTTGATAGTCACACAAATCGCATCTAAACTTTTTTCCGTGGACGTGACATTTTTTGTGACGACTCAAATTTCCCTTATAGATGGTTTTGAAATCACACCTATCACAGTTGTAAAGCTGCTCACTTGAATGTTTTTCAGTTGGTGTTTCGCGTTTTAAATACATTTTGTGAGTCATTACATGCAATTCCAAAATAGTCTTTTTCTTAGTCTGATAACCGCAATCGTGACATTCAAATAAATTCTCCCCCATATCTGGTAATTGTCGATACTTCAATACTTTAAAATGTTTCATTCCTTTGTAAACTAGTTGAAGAAGCGATTGTTAGAAGCCATGTAAGTACACTTATTATACTTGAGCGATGAATAAAAACATGCTCGACTAAATTTTGTTTGTCATTGGTGGCGTAATTACACATATAACAGTAATAAAAATGAGAACCTTCAGGGCATTGGGGAACGTCAGAGTTAACTAACACATATTTGGTTTCAACAAACTCCTCTTTGATGACGTTTGGTGTATAAAATTCTTCTTTAACTATTGATGAAGTATTGTTTTGCCGTTCACTTTGGTCCACTTCATTTTTTATTTGCAACTCAAACTCTTCTTTGATTTTTGTTGTATAAACTTGTTCTTTATCAATTGGTTCTTCAACAAGTAGTTGCGGCTCAGTTTCGTTTTCTTCCTTTTTAATCCACAACTGGTGCATTTCTTCAATGTCGAGCTTGCATTTGTTGCACGCAACTGGGTCCTCATCGATGTTCAACTCCTTTAACAGAATTGAAAGATGTAAATCATTCAACATCAACCTTATAATAGGTACTTACTACTTTCAGTGGAATGTCCAACAACTTCGAGTACACCGTTGAATCGCTGTTCAGGAAATGAAAACCGGCGTTTTCTTCAATTTCTTCTAAACAAATTGTGCATGTTATGATTATGGTTTTAGTCATGTTTATTTAAATATTATTGTTTATTCCAAGATTTATTGCATTTTGTGGTTAAGCGTTACCGCTACGCCAAAAAAATTTGGATATGGTTCTTATCCCTTAAAGGTAAAATTGTATTGTGTTTGGTCAAGGGGTTTGTAGTCAATCACCAGATGGCGTGAAATTATATTCTCATCCTTATTCTATAAGACTGAACGACGTTGTTTATGAAAGATTCTCGTAAAATAACGACATTCTCTATTCTATAATAAACGTACCTACCGACAATATCGTTAAAAATTGTTCGTTCGTTTACGACATCTATATACACAGTGGGACTAATTCAAAAACTAACTGAACAAAAATAAATTTTTTTAGAAATATGAAGTATTACTACATTTTTAAATTAACTAACATGATGTTATTGGAAAGTTAGTAAAACATAAGAAAATTTATGAAATTTAAAGGTTACGTATGGATTTAATTCTTTAATGGCCGGTTCCACCAGCCGAACTTAAGCAAGTAATGCTTAAAAACATAGACACCATTGTTAAAACCATAGCAACGATTGTTTTAAAGCATTGCTTAAGTTTAAGATTACGTTAGTGAAACCGGCCTATCTATTCGAAATCTTGCAATAACTTCTTCTTTCCTTCTTTTCATTTGCTGTTGGTCCTCCTACCCTCTTTTGCCACTTTTAATCTCAAGTCGGTAGCAAATGTGTGATAAACATTTCAAAGAAACGGATCTAAGCATGAAGGGTTGAAAAACCGAAATTCAATCTGAAATATTTACATCTTTCTCGGTTTCGCTTTGCAGATGTAGCATACCTGCGCAGAGGGAGGTTGAAGTTGCAGGAATTGCACACCTTGCAAATCAACCATTGTCATTACCAACTTGTGTTGAACAGAAACAGATTTTACGATTTTGTTGACAGTGAAATTTGACTTTGTAGGCTGAAAAACTTTGATTTGATTTTCAATGTATTCTATTTAATTTCTGGTTATTTCTGCAGTTTCTTTTAAAAACTGAACGCGAATTGGCCTACAAAGCGGGTCGAGGATGTACGAAATTTTGCCAAATAATCTTTCTTCAGAAGAATGTAACGATGCGTTTATTTTTAAGTATCGAACCGTCACTAAATTAATTAGAGTAATTAATTTCTAGAATAAGGACGAGTTTGTTATGTATTTAACTGTTATTAATGTATTACGTATTATCAATTGTAAACCCAAAGCAAAGTACGATAGCGCCCCGCTAAGCTTTCGTGCACGCAGTCCCTCCCGTAAGCCAGTTGCCCCGCTTAAGCTAGGCCTTATAAAAGCGTGAGCTCTTGCGTTAAACAGGCAGTTGGTGCCGAATACCTGTTCCGTCTGGTCCTGCCGTGAAAACTGAGGTAAGTCTGCTTTCTTTTAATTTAAACCGCCAAAGATACCGCTTTGTTGCGAGATACCGCTTTATGTTCCCGTAACTGTTCTTTCCTATCCGTGTGTTGTATTTGGGGTGACGCATTTTCGCACCTTAAGTATACCACTCAAACAGTTGTCCAGGTTGGCATAGCGCATTTTTGTGTGTAAACTTGGCCATTCCGCTTTATTGTTCCTACCCACCGTATCACTTAACCGACCGCCGCTCTGCTACATTACCGAAACCTATAACCGTCAAATCCGCTGACTGCTTTTGGGTTGCATGGTTTGTGCTTGTACTTTGATACATGCTGTTTTCTTGTTTCGTATTAAATAAAGAGTTTTTGAGTTTTAGTTATTGTTCTCTTTATTTCTCGAACTGCTTCCCGAAGACGATCAGACCTCTAAATTTTTTAACCTTGCTGTAGCTGCCCGACAAACAGACGGAGAGTAAACTTCGCCATCAAATCTGGCGCCGAGATCCGTCCGCTTTATTATTTACACGAACTAAACCGAATTGAGAAGCAAGCGTCACAAGAAGAACCGTCAACATCTTGATCTGTCACAGTCCCATTTTGAAATTAACGTAAGCGGAAGGGAATCTATTTTGTCATGAACTGTTGCAGAACATTTTCTTGAACTGATGATATTCTTGTAGTTGTGTGGTCAAGAAGAGTCTGCAATTTAACTTCTCCAGACGTATCTGTTACAGTTACTTCAGCTGGATAATAATTCTTCTTCGCTTCTGTAACCACTTGATAAGATGGGTATATATCAGCTTTTCTTTTTTTTGATTGTGACCTGATCATAAGGTACTGGTGTTTAGTAAGCTTTGTGTCGAGTAATAATTAGAGAACTTCGTCTCCGGTATATGGCGCAGCAGGTTTAACTTGTGTCAAGGATCGCCTATAACCTTGCTTAATCTTTGTTGCGCGTGAAGGTGTTGTAGTGGCGTCTTTCAGTATCCTTGCTACGTCTCTCTTTCCTTCCGCTCTAAAACTCATTTGGGTGGCATAACTCAATTCTTCCGTTCCTACATTTTCTACTAGATCTTTTACTTTTCGATTCTTACTTTTGTCGCTGTTAGTTCCGAAACTCTTTTTCGAACGTCCTCGACTCTGTTCGGGTATATTTTGTTTCTTATCTAGAGCAGGTAGGTCTAAAGATACTATAGACTCTGTGAGGAAAGTTTATTTCCGTCCGTCTGTAGCCGATCGTGATTTTGTGATGGAAATCTATCCAACATTCTAAAACTGCTTTTCCACCTTTTTGCTATGACACTTGAAAACAGACTTATAACCTGTTATATGGCTTTAGTTATGTCGACTGAACAATTCTCCAGTTGAAAAGAGGATATTACATAGGTAGAAGTAATGACATTAGCCTGGGAACGGTCCTGATCCTTGATTAAATCAAAAGTTGTTGTCTAGTAAATGAAAGGGAGTGGGAAAAGAAAACGAATAAAATTAAAAAATGCAAATATGTGCAGCTAATTTTTTAAATGAGAGTTAATGAATCATTAGAGAAAACTAAATCTGCAATATTTAGAGTCGGGACTTGCCAGGATTTTTAAAAAGTCTAAGTGTTCTTTAAGCTCATTGCTGTATATTACTGTTATTACCATGCCTTTAAATTATGCAACGAATACAAAAATATATAGCAGACCCATATATCAACTTCATTTAATAGTAACTTGCAAAGAACACTTCGTACGCTTTCATTGGCATTAGTTTATTCTACAGCAGAATATTGTTGCTCCTGTCTGGTTAAATAGTTATCATACAAAAAATAGATACCCAGTTGAATTGCACTATGCGTATAATTAGTGGAACCATTAAATCTACTCATCTTGATTGGCTTTCTGTTCTTTGTAATATTACTCCATTGAACATTCGACAAAAAGTAGCGTTAAAACAAGAATGAGATAAATTTCAACTTAACAAAAAGTTACCAATTTGGAATGACATTGACAACCTTCCTGCTGAAGTACTTAAATCTCGAAGTCCTATATGGTTGCAAGACTACTTAAGTATGGCTTTTTCTGAAGTTAAAGAGTGGAAAAAATTATGGTCTGGAGTTGATGTTTTCAATAAACATCTCATTGATGATCCTACAGTAAAAGTCCCGGGCATTGATCAAAAAAGAAGAATTTGGTCAAAGTAAATCGCATAAGAACAGGCCATTCAAAATGCAACTCTATGTTGTTCAAGTGGGGTGCGATTTCTAATCCAAATTGTGACTGTGAAACGAACCAGAGACCGTTACACATATTGTAGAGGATTGTCAATTAATGAAGTTTAAAGGAGGTTTCCCAAACATTCATAATTTAACGGATGATGCAAATATTATGGCTTACGAATCTGAAGGACTGGTGCTTGAACCTGTTCAATATATGTCGTCATGCAATTTATATTTTATGTTTTTATTTAGCTTCTATAATGTTTACACACTTAATTAATATTATTACATGTAAATACTAGGGTGGGTAAGGGTTGGCATGTTTAGGTTTTAGTCTAAACTTTGAAGTCAAATGCTTTGCCAAGACGAACCAATCCATCCATTACACACACAGTTTCGTCACCACACTATACAGGTTTATACTGATCTTCTGGGGCACCATACATAACACTTACATCACAATACAATATTTGTATAATGTACCATACGAATAAATAAAATAAACCTATAGAATCTTCACTCATGATGTGTTCGGTATATCTCATCTATACACTAACTAAGCAGAGCACTTAAAGTGTTACACGTTAATGTGCTTATACAAGTGTGCAAAATCGACACAGTGAAAATGTAACATGAAACTGTGTTGATAAGTGCCCAGAGAAAGTGTCACAATTGTACTTTTGATGCAATGTAATGCTAAAATAAACATTCAACAACACGTAGAAAAATCAAAGGAATGGAACACTAAACTGCAGCGTCTGTTTTAACAACGAAAAAACACCAAAAACCAAAAAACAATAGGAAGTTTATATATACTATCTGCGCATCATTACACAATTCATTAGATTCTTAGATAAGCTTATCTAAGGTTATCTGCGTGACACACAGATACTATATATAAGCTGTCCTATTGTTTTAATTTTAGTATCAGTTTGCTGATGATGATAGCTTAGCTGTTGAAACACGTGTCGAGTAAAGGTTTCTTTTTTGGTGTAGTTTTTTGATGTTTTTTCGTTGTTACGTAGAAAGATGTTTGAGGTTATAATTTAATACTTGAAATTTTTATTTTTGTCTAGTTAGTTTTTTAAACACGGCCCACTGTGCTATAAAGCTGTCCTTGGGATTGAAAAATATTATTTGGTATGGCTTTCGCACTGGCGACACAACTGTATATATTAAAATTTGACAAATGTATGATGAATTACAGTAATGATCAACAATAATAAAAATTTTGATGAAGGAGTTCAATGAATTACGACCGAGGTTTAACTTCATTTTTTAAAGTAAATATATACAGGTAATTTTATTAACTGAAGTTGAACGAACATGAAAGACTATCTGTCATACATTCAAACTACAATAACACGAATTAAAAGTATTTACAGATGGTCACTTACCGTACATAGAATTTTTGCAATTAAATAAAGCGCCCTCTATTTTGACAGCGAAAGTAAAATACAAAAAAGGTATCTACTTAGTTCTTTTAGCGCGATCTAATATTAGAAATATTCATTACACACTGTATTTTCAAAGTATATATGTGTTATTTTATTAAAGTTCATCACTTATAATGGAAGTTTAGATTTTATGGGAACAGTTTTTAAATTTTCATTTTTAGTGCGTTCGTTATTTACGTCGGATCAATCTTTTTCGTCCCGACCGTTCGTTTATTCTGTTCAGCGGTAGGGGAAGTGAATCTAAGCCGTTCTGTAATTCTGTCTAGATGCGTCCGACGTAAATCTGTTTGCTCAAAGGTTTTGAACGGATCACGTAGATTTATCTACGTTTGTGAGGTTAGAACGAAGCGGTTGTTGTCGTTACAGAACTAAAATTTAGTATGGTTGTCGTAATAAATGAGAAAAATAAATACAAGTTGTTATTATTGTTTGAGATTTTCAGATTGCAACGTAAATGCCTGAAATCAAATTGTAATAACTGATGCGAGATTACAAATTGCAAGAGAGGAAAGTAAGGTTAGAAAACTTCTCGACTCCGATCTTCAATTGCACTTTGGTCAGACTAATCTGGACAAATCTGTGATCACGTGACTAAAACATCAGTCGACTCCGCGAGGGTAAAAACGAACGCATTATTTGATAGCGCATTTTTGTTTACGCTACTTGAGGTGAACATACGGTGAGCGGTTCGATTCTACGCAGTTTGTCAGAACGACGTCACAACTGCTTCAGTAGCGTATTGGGAGTGTGGCGGTATCCGCTTATGTTCTCTGAATGAACCCATTGCTAAAAAGCATCCTGGAGGATTATATAGTTATTATATTTGGGGTGAAAAATTTTCGCGTCTTAAGTACAACACTCAAACCGTCGTCCAAGTTGGCATAGCGCATTTTCGTGTATCAACTTGGCCATTCCTTTCCTTTTTCCTATCCGTGTGTTGTATTTGGGGCGATGCATTTTCGCTCCTAGAATACACCACTCAAACCGTTGCCCGGGTTGACATAGCGCATTTTCGTATGTCGACTCGGTCACTCCCACTACCTACCGCATCCCTTAACAGACTGCCGTTTTGCTTATATACCGTCACCTTCATCCCTAAATTAACCGCCGCTTTGCTTATATTACCGAAACCCTCACCTCTATAACCCTCAAATCCGCTGACTGCTTTTGGGTTCCATGGTTTGTGGTTTACTTTAATATATGCTGTTTCTCTGTGAAACTAATAACTTGTTTCGTGCTAAATAAAGAAGTTTTAGGTTTTATTGTATTTTTTTATTTCTCCGAACTGCTTCCTTTACACGATTAGAACACTAGAATGTTTATCCTCCACTGTACCTGCCCGACGAGCAAACGGAGAGCAAACTTCATCATCAAATCTGTCGCCCGAGATCCGTCCGCTTTTGTTATTTACCGAAACTAACCGAATTGGGAAGCAAGCGTCACAATGGTGAAAACTCAAATATGAACTTAGTTTTTTGTTTCCAATGTTATAGGACTGCCACATACAGTGTTGTTTCTGAATTTAGTTAACCATAACTTTTATGTGTCGCATTGCATGCCATTTTGACTAGGCAGACCCATTCTCTATTCAATTTAACATACAAAAGATACTCTTAGCATTAGTCGCTAAAAACAGGTTTGAAGTTAAATCTGCGTTGGATTTTTTTGAGCATTTCCGAGTTTTTGAAAAATTTGCCAAAAAATGCTTGTTTAACGTCATGTGCTTTTTACATTATCACATCACTATAACCAAATTAGTGAAAATTTGATAAAAATGATAATTCACAAAAATGTGCTGCATCTTTACTCTGCGGCCGCAGTACAATGGAATAGTAGACACTTCATAGCAAGCATTTAAAAACAATTGAGCGGTTTCCAGTCATGACAGTTGATATAAAAAAACAGGTAGCAACAAGCTTGGCTTCCCGGATCACCAGATCCATTGCATTATTTTCAGTAGGGTCACTTGAAATCGCTAGTTTACAAAACTCCAGTACAAAATGACAAAGATCTAAGAAATATGATATTTGAATCGTATACCATTATTAATCAGACGCCAAGTATAAAGCAAATGAATATATGCGTTGCGTTGAAGTAGGCGGTGGTCATTTTCAGCAATTATTGTAAATGTTATTAACTAGTTTAGTCTTGTAAATGATCTAAGTTTGTTACCTGATAATACAATCAATAAAAGAAACATTTTTTCGCTTATTTTTCGAAAACTCAAAATGATCCAACTTAAAAATCCCAACGCAGGTTTAACTTCAAATCAGTATAAATCTAAAATGTCTGCTATTAACAACAAATACTGAGGGTGTTTTGTGTATGTCAAATTGAATGCAGAATATGTCTGCGTAGTCAAAAATGACATACAGAACGACACAAAAGTTATGATTAATTAAATTCAGGAACAACACTGTATGTAGCGTCCTCTAACATGAAACTACAAACTAAGTTAATGTTTGAGTTTTAGTGTTTGAGTTAATAATTGGAATCCACAATGATGAAAGTTGGAAACCGCTATCTCGATTGAAGTAGTTGGGATGCTTGATGATTTCACACTCTCCCTATTTTTCTATTGAAAAAGAAAGAAGTTTGGCAATCAAATCGGAAATTATAAAAATCTATTTAAGTCCCAGCGGTAATGTTTTAACCTAACACAATGTGCGGAAATACGTGTACGAATAGAACGACCAGTTTGACCTATGTACACTAAACCACATGAACAATGATTACGATGTAGACCCTGAGAAGAAAGCGTGAGAAACTTATCCTTAGGGGAAGGTAAAACTTGTGAGATTTTGTTAGAAGATGTAAAAATAGGTTTAGTGCCGTTTTTTCTAAGAAGCTTTCCAATTTGATCTGTAACCTTGTGAATGTAAGGAAGAAACGCTAAACTTGTTTCTGACGTGGTAGAAGAAATCTCGAAAAACTAGAGATTCAACAACAGACCATTTTTGAGCATAATGATTGTGTGAAGAGCCATGTAAGTATCTGCCAGAATGAGTGGGTTTGCGATACACCAAATGACCTAATTTGCCTACACACCATCATCGTGCTCAAAAAGGTCTGTTGTTGAATCTCTAATTTTAAGCATTTCTATATGCCAACCCAAGAGTCTCAATTTGGAATTGCGTCATCTAACTAATACTCTCATTGCTAACGGTTTGCAAACAAGTTATCCAAAACGTCAATAAAC
The DNA here is from genome assembly GCA_030710515.1 of Abscondita cerata. NCBI lineage: Eukaryota > Metazoa > Arthropoda > Insecta > Coleoptera > Lampyridae > Abscondita > Abscondita cerata. Next base: position 29,873 of record JALBCR010003638.1, on the reverse strand, counting down.
GCCACTCCTTCCTCGCCCTCAAAGTTGAAAAAAAGATTTCTTCTACCACGTCGAACAATTCCAGTTTACATCTTGCCTGTCGGATCACATCAATTCTCAGATCTTTTATATCGTCTGTCCATCGCATTGGTGGACGTCCCCTAGATCTCTTCCCTAAATAGGGCCTCCATTTCAGTATTGTATTGGTCCACCTTTCATCTTTATATCTGGCCGCGGTGGCCGGCGTAGTTCAACTTTAATTCTGCCACTACCTCGGCAACGTCTTTTATTTTTGTTATTGCCTCTTATCCAAGTGTTTGTTCTGTGATCTTTAGTGTTATGCCTAACATTTGGCGCTCTATTGCTCTTTGTGTCACTCTTAATTTGTTCATCAAGTGTTTTGTGAGAGTCCACGTCTGAGCTCCGTATGTCAGAACAGGTCAAATACTCTAGAACGTAGATGCATCGGTATATTTTATTTTTAGCGTCTTACTTAATTTCCCAAAGGCAGCCCAAGCCAGTCTTCTTCTTCTAAATTTCTATTTTTGATTTTCCCTTTCAAGTTTTTTCATATGTCCCTAAATAAACATAATTCTCCACTTCTTCCAGTTTTGATTTTTAATTTTATTTTTGTTCTAGGGAACTACTACGCATAACTTTGTTTTTGTTAGGTTCATGTTTAGACCGATTTCATTTGATGCTTTGTCCAACTCTGTTAACATATTCTGGAGTTGTTCGGGGGTTTCTGCGAGTTGTTCACATATCACCTAAAAAACATTAATAGTAACGAACGATAAGTTATAAAGCGATTCATTTTATGTGGAAAATTATAATTTTTTACTTGAATGTGAAGCATGAACTTACTATGTTTAATTCTTTGGTTAATAACATCTCAAAAGGCTTGGATTCTTAATGAACCATAACGTGGTTTCAGATTTACCAAAATTATAATTTATAGAAAATAATATAATTCTTACAAATACAAATAATCATGAGTAGCGTTGGGTTTTTGACTTTGCGATATTTAAATATTGTGGTTACAATCTTATTTAATTTTCTAATACAGAAATTTTATATGCTAAATTAACTAACCTGGTAACTATTCGATGTGTGCGTTTACGTACAACCTCTCGAAATTCGCCGGCTTGCTGAACTATTCCTTTATCGTTCCATGTCTCTTTTAATTGTTTAAACAACTACGCTGGCTATCAACAATACGCAGGCTTATTTAATGTAAAGAATATTGGCAAAAAGTTGGTGAATGTTTACATCTCTATGTAACACCGATATTGGCAAAGTTGGCAAATAATGTAGAGCTTATATAGTGCCGAGGTTGTGTTCTACTGGGGTTGGGTTACAGTATATTTCTTGTTGAATTTTTTTTTCGAAAACAGGACGTATGTTTTTTAATTTGCATTATTAGTTTCATTGTACCTTAACACGTTTCAATAAAAAATTTGGGAAAACAAGTATTTTAATAACTGGGCACAACACTTCTTTTAAATTGTCGAAGAACATTTTTAATAATTGTTTCTTGCACGGACTCAAATTTTCACGTCCATCGTACTCTACTGCCCAGAGCGTCTTCCTTTTCCGATATATCTTCTTTTTACATCCTAGATATATCTTTTCTATCTTACTACTAGACCTTACACCTATATTTTGCACATCTATACATTACAATTATGACATCCATACAATCACTGCAATATGATTACTAAATAAATGAGTCAATCTACAAAATATGTACAACAACAAATATGTTCGATTTAAAATGAAGGGATGACAAGTATATTTTGAACGATAAACTTCATTAGAATCTATATTTTTCTCTTAGAACTCCAGAAATCGGGTCATGTTCTTTTTTGGATTTATAAAAACAAGCCTTACTAACGTTATATCTTTCAAAAGCATTTTACATAAACCAAAATGATTGAAAATAAGATTTTCTTAGTATTCATCTAATTATGTTTAATCAAAAATATACATATTATTTCTTTATAAAATGTACTGATAAAATAAGTAAATTAAATCACTATGTTCAATAGAAGAATATTAATAACTACAGACTGTAGTTACTATAAATTTAACATTACCCAAGATAATCAAAAAACTTATAAAACCAATTTTAAACACAAGCCTAAACTGCATCGTGCTAAACACGAACATAAATAAATCATTTTCTGAATTCGTCTGACATACGAGAGCACTGTCAAGTTTTTTTCTTTAAAGCGTCACATCTTATTTGACAGCGCATTTAGCTGGGACATCAATCTTTGACGTCCATTTGAGAAAAAATATCTATAAAGCTGATTTATTTATGAACGATAGCTTTACAAACTTAGATTGGTGTTTAGCAATTTAGAATGCATCCAGCCCCTGTGGAGAAACTGGACAAGTCTAAATTATACAATTAGCATTTCCTCTCTCAATTTCTATGTTGATTCTCTGGACAAGGGCTAGCCGATCTGGATTCATTTGTGATTCACTCATCATTTGAATTTCTAATTCTCTAACTAATATGTTTTTGTATTTATAGCCGTTAACTTTAATAATTACCACGATCTAGTATAGAACATTTATTCTCGTACTTGTGCACCGCCATGAGGTTCGTCCGCAGATGCCGCGTATGTGTACGCCAACGGGTACATATATAAATATACATGGTACTACATAATATTATATACATCACACATCTTACCCCTAATTTGAAAAACATTACAATAAACTCTTATGTGCTTACATAGTCACTTAAAAATCTAGGTTTTCTTACAATTCTTTTTGGACGTACCATACCAGAAATGTTAGAGCTTGACTCAATATTTACATAGGATGGTTCAGGTACAACTGTAGTTTCCGTCGCTGTCAAGGAGGCTCTACTAGATTCACCTGTTGTCTCTGAAACCTTTCTTAAAACTTGTTGCGATTTAGGAGTAGGTTTAGGTATAGAGGAGATCGAAACTTTGTGTTCGTCGTTGCCTTGTTTAATAACGTGGTTTTCTTCATTTGCGGGAATTTCACGCAGTCTAATTTGGTTGGGGTGTCTTTTCCATATATGGCCACTATCAAGTTTACGAGATAGGTTGCCTTACCCATAGACTTAACGATAGTTGCTTCGCCCAAGACTTTTTATTGTTTCTGTAGTCCCTAACTATTATAGGTTGGTTCAGACAAAAATTCCTCGTTTTATTTGTAGCTGGTAAGTTAAGGTTTTCCGAAATCTTGTTAGTAAGTCTAGTTTTATTTTTAATTTACGATTAAACATTGCTTGAGCAGGGGATATTTTGGTCGTTGTATGTGGGGTATTCCTATATGTTAGTAGGAACCTAGATATTAGTAACGAAGTCGATAGTCCTTTGTTTTAGGGTCAGTTATCGCGGAAGTTAATTTATTTTTAAATGTTTTGACTGCATTTTCAGCAAGTCCATTACTTTGGGGATTATACGGCGAAATTGTGATATGTTTAATACCGTTTTGAAAGAAAAATTGTTCTATGGATTCTGAAACAAAAGATGGTCCATTATCTGACACAATTGTTGATGGAATTCCAAATCTAGAAAAACAGTCTCTTAATTTTTTTCAATGGTTTCAGTGAAGTTATCTTCGACATTTGGTATATTTCAGGCCATTTTGAGAAACTGTCTACAAGTACTAAAAATTGTTTGTCGTTGTGCTCGCAAAAAATCTATATGAACAGTTTGAAATGGTTCGACAGATTCTGGCCATTGTATGTGACATTTAGGAGGTTCTGGTTGTACGATTAAACAACTGTGACACGATTTACACATGTGTTCAATATCCGCGTTTAGTTTTGGGTACCATAAATATGCTCGTGCAAGGGATTTTGTTCGAACAATGCCTTCATGCGAAACATGTAATTCATTCAGGATATCATTTTGCAACGATTTGGGTATTACTATGCGATGACCATAAAATAAACAATCATTAACAATATCTAATTCATGTTTTTGTCATAAAATGGTTTTAAATTGTCGTCAATTTTAGAAGGCCAATTTTGTTTTAAATAACTACATACTTGCATTAGTATTTTGTCTTTGAGTGTCTCTGTTCTAACTTTTCGTTGTCAATGGGAATTTCGACATTAGAAAATATATGTTATTATACTCTGGTTCGTCAGGAGTGTCATGGTCTGGTAAAGGTAACCTAGATAGACAGTCTGCTACTGTATTATCTTTCCCTTTATGTGTTGAATGTCAAAGTCAAAATTTGATAAATACAAAGCGAATCTTTTGATGCGATTAGCATACAATTGATTAATTTCTTTCGTTTTACCAAATAACGCGAGTAATGATTTTTGGTCTGTTTTCAATGTAAATTTATGCCCATACAGATACTCTTGAAATTTTTGACTCCGAAATAACATGCTAAACTCTCCTTATGAACAGTAGAATAATTCTTTTCTGCCTTTGTATACGTTCTCGAAACATAAGATACCGCGCGCTCAGTATTGTCATGCATTTTATGGGTTAGTACCGCAGCTATGCCTTTTTCTGAAGCGTCACAAGTTAGTATTATCGGTAGTTGAGGATTGAAATACGTTAAAACTTTATCAGATATAATTATTTCTTTAATACTGGTGAATGCTTTTCGCACTCTTCACTCCATTGAAATTCTGAATCCTTTTTAATAATTTATATAAAGGTGACATGATGTTAGCTAAGTTATGAACGAATTGACTATAATAATTAGTCATACCGATAAATGATCGTAACTCTGAAACATTTACTGGACGGGGAGCTGCAACAATAGCTTTGATTTTGCTTGAGCTTTTTGATAAACCGTCTTTAGTTAAATCATGACCCAAATATGAAATTTTATTTTGCAAGAAAGTGCATTTTTCTATGTTAATCGTTAAACCTGCGTCTTTCAAGATTACCAAAACATTTCTTAGTGTATTTAGATAATTATCGTCTTGTTTGTGACCTATTAAGATGTCGTCTTGAAAAGTAAACACGTTATCTACACCTTGAAATAGCTGGTCAATATGTTTTTGAAATAAAAACTTGCGCATTTGATACCAAATGGCATCCGGTTAACTTTATATAAGCCTCTATGGGTGGAGATTGTTACAAGTCTTTTAGATTCGTCATTTAATTTGAATTGCATGTATGCATCAGCTAGGTCAATTTTTGAAAATTTTACACTACCAGATAAATTAGCAAATATTTGGTCAATTCTCGGCAATGGGTAATAAATGTCAACTAAATTTCTATTTAACCCTATATAGCTACCACAAATTCTTACTGTGCCGTTCTTACGAAGGACAGGTACGACATATGAGCTCCATTCGGTTGATACTGTAGGAGATATGATTCCTTGTTGCTCCAGTCGGTTCAGTTCATACTCCATTTTGCTTTCAAGGCTAACGGTACAGGTTTGGGTGGTAAGTGTACAGGAATCGCATCAGGTTTTAACTTCAATGCAATGTCTGCATATTTGAAACATCCGATTTTGTTCGTGCATACGCTCGGGAATTCTTTCAGTAGCATATCCTTGACAGTAACTGAATCCACAGCGTTTATTCCTGCAGAATTAAAACATATATTAAATTCATGTATAAAATCTCTGCCTAACAACCCAGTTATTGCTTTGGCTATGACATAAATTTTGATTTTTTGTACATGTTATTATATCCTAATTCTATTTCAATATATCCTTCTGGTATAATAGGTTCACCTGTGTACCCTTTGAATGACATTGACGTAGATTGTAACTTATAGTTTGACAGATAGTCATTGTAAAACTGGGTATCTACAGCAGTGATTGCTGATCCTGAATCTAATTGCATTTTAAATGATTTATTATCAATAAATATTGTGACTTCAATTGGTTTAGAGATAGAATTAATGTTATAAATTGGTTCAATCTGTAAACCTTGTTCACATGTTCAGGTTCATTTTCAATGTTATTAATTTGTTTGTTTCCAACATTTTATACTTACATGCTGTTATGAGATGCCCTGTTTTACCGCATGCATTACAATTATAGCCTATGTACTTACAAATACCCTTATGTTTTTATTACAACATGGGCACTTATTTTGTTGTTGCTTCTGATGGTTAAATGGAACTGGTGCTGCTTCGGGTCTCCTTTGATCTTGTGAAGATGTTGCTCGGTTGTGTTGTTGATAATCATGCCGCTTCTGATACTGCATCGGTCGTGATGTATGTCTCCTTGTAGCTATAGCATTCACATTACCACGTGCGTTGTTGATTGAGGTTTCTTTTGATGTAGCAATGGTAAGCAATTCTAATACGGTTTTCTTATCGGGTTCTTCTTCTACTAATTTATCCAACACGGACCCTTGTTTCATACCACTGATGAATTTATCCGCTAGGATACTTTTCAAATTGGTTCCAAAGTTACAATTGACTGCCAATTTTTTTATTCTAGCAAACCATTCGTTGCTGGTTTCTTCAGTAGTTTGGGTGGATGAATAGAAGTTGATACGCTCCCGGTAGACGTTGATTTTCGGGTTAAAATGCTCTTTAGTAAATTTGTGATGTCCTCATATTTTTTTGATTGCGGTGCATCCGGTAACATAAATCTCTTAGTGTAGAATAAATTGAATCGCCAATGTGACTAAGCAGTAATCCAATTTTAATGCTTTCATTCTCGATTTTATTTGCTGTGCAAAAGTGGTTTAGGCGTTCTTCGTACAGGATGAAATCAGCGGTTGCGTCCACGTATTGCGGAACGATGCCGACATATGTAGCCATTTTCGTTTTTATAATTGCTCGTTATTTTACAATTTTATAAACTTTTTAAACTACATTCATATACGTATTTAACACCTATCCCATCCTCGTCGCCATGTATTATGTTTTTGTATTTATAGCCGTTAACTTTAATAATTTACCACGATCTAGTATAGAACATTTATTCTCGTACTTGTGCACCGCCATGAGGTTCGTCCGCAGATGCCGCGTATGTGTACGCCAACGAGTTACATATATAAATATACATGGTACTACATAATATTATATACATCACACTAACCAACCTCTTTACTTCGTGTTCAAACGATCCTAATGTTTTCAACTCCAAAGGAGGGCAATGATATTGCATAGTTAGCGTGTTTTATTCTTTTGACTTCTCTTTTTCCCGATAATCAGCAGCACTACCAGCTGTCAAATTTAGATAAATTAGCCATTGTGTGTGCACATGTGCATCCCAAACCATAGGTTTTCCCAATTTGTAGGGGAACAAGTATTATTCCACCCGCGATCTTTTATCTACTCGACTGCAACCCTCGGCCTCCAATGTTGATGGGATCTTTGCAGCTGTAAGAGCTCTATGAATGATGAAATAATGGCATTGTGTCGTGCCACTTCGCCATTACCTTCCGACAAGTCAACGCATGCATTCCATAGGCATCGGCAACATTTCCACAATGCATGTGTGTGGACACAAACCTTCAATCAATCAATCGAAACGCAGAATCTTTCATTAAAGTGCCTAAATGAGGCGAAGAGATAGCATTCAACCAAGTGCCTGAGTCAGGGTCTGAACATGCAAATAATCTAGCTGTCTCGACATCACTTTCTGCTTGTTCCATTAGGTATTTTATATCTTTGAGCACACTTGTAACAAACCATACATACTAGATTGGGTTGGAAAATTTCATTTCAATGTAAATACATCGTTTATTATCATAAAATTGTAATTAGCGCAAAAACTATTGCACTTGGATAAGAGAACTCCTAATACCATATGAAAGAAATTATATTTTCTCTATAAGATGGCCCAACAAAATACTGGTGTTCTATTTAAGATAAGCAAGATAATCTGCTTTCAATATATTCATAATGGCACTTGAATTATTGAACACCTTGTGAAGTATTCCAAAATTTGTACTGTGGCTGATGAAGTGATGAGTTCTTCGATTTTATCTTGCATCGGAGAATAGTTTTTTAAATAATCAAAATATCTGAATAACTGTAATAGGTAGGTAGAAAGATCCTTGAAAAAAGTGGCTCTTATTTTTTCCGTAAAATTCAAAATCGTCGTCAAATACAGAGTGTTCTATAAGAAAAAACATAACTTAGATGCGTCAGTTGTTTTTGAACAACCCTATATATTGAAAAGAAATATTTTCAGTTTGTAGCTCTTATCAACCTACATGATATTACGTTTGAATAAATTCCAGAAATAAAGAGAAAGACGTGGACGTGAAACTCCGTGCCGTTATTGATGGGGCACCGTGTATAATACAAGGTAACACTATAATGTAAAATACTCTTTTACTAAAAGCAATTGTAAAAAATAATTCGTATTAGCGCTATCTACAATTTGCAATCGGAAACTAAATTTCAAGCATTCTCATTTACGTTTAGGGTCTATAAGTGGTTTGTGACATTAATACCCGCTGTATCATCAACAACCGCGCCATCTATGGTTAAGAAACACTATAATTACGGTTTTACATGCTCCATATGAGTTTTCCGACCGTGGATGGGACTAATGTTTTGCTACAACAAATATTTAAATGTAGTTGACATATTTTCCGGAGACTTTGTTTGCTTTGGTGCCCTGTAAAGAAGTAAACAATTTAATTTTCCACTCTATTACCAAAATGTTCGTGGTTTAAGAACGAAATCCACAGGAATTCATAATTCAATTTCTCAACTAACCTATCCAATTATAGCTCTTACAGAAACTTGGCTAGACTCCTCAATCGGCAGTCAGGAAATCTTCCCCTCTTTGTACACTGTTTATCGTTCTGATAGAAACTTTTCCTTATTTTAATATACTAAGGAGGTGGGAGTACTCATTGGCGTTAGCAATAAATATGAATCTATAAATGTTCCTCTTGATATTACTTGTCTACATAATTTATCAGCAAACGTAGACATTGTTGACGTACAAATAAAGTTAAAAAAGAATCCACTACTTCTCGTCAGTGTATATATATATATATATATATATATATATATATATATATATTTAAACAACTTTGCCGACAGGTATGTAAAGCAGTTACATAGTCGATTCTTCAATAATTATAGCCAACATAACAGTTGGCAAGTATAAAAATTTCAAATCGCCTGCAGTAAAGTACGCAAGAGGTTGTACAATTGCCTTTTAAATGTAATTCACTTACTAGTGAGTGCATAAGTATTTGCAAAATTGAAGAAAGTCATGTATTGCAAGTCCTAAAACAAATTAAATGTAAATTTACTGCAGGCCCTGATTACATACCTTCGTTTCTTATTAAAGGTACTGTGCTATTGTTCTCGCGTCTCCTCTGATCACTTATGTCAAAAACAAGCACACATTTCCAACTATTTGGAAAACTTCCAAAGGTCTGCCCTGTGCACAAAATGGCAATCGTCTGGATATTTCAAACTTTAGGCACAGATTAATGATGTGGTGGGTTAAGACAGATGCGAAACTCGAGTTGTAGAGATTCTTTGCGCATGCGTTAATTCTCCATTTTATTGTTGGTGTTGTAAACAACAAACGATTTATACCTTCAATATTTATTTATTTATTATTGTCTAATTTTATCGTGTTTAGGACATAATGAGTATTTAGAAGTGTTTATTAGTGCAGTGCGGTACTACACCCATGTTTACTTTTAAACCTTATTTGTGTTGGTGTACCTCAATTTATTAATTATTATCTATTTCGTCTCGTATTTATGACTTATTAGTGTTTAGTAGTATTTATTAGTGTTTGCTGTTTGAAAACGTCCCTACGTGTTTTGTGATTGTGGTGTAAAAATGTCTGGTAGGGTCGTGGTGGAACTTGGTGTATGGTTCCCCCTTGCAAATCAAACACTAAACAAAGTTGTTTGTGTTTTTGGCCTGCCCACAGAACCTGAAAGGTAAAATAATATATATTAATGGTTATAGTTTGGAATAGAAATGTTTTTATTAAAATTAAAATATAGGTTTTTGTTTTTCACAAACGGTTTTGTTCAACTTCAATTTTCCAATTATTTATTGTTAGTGTTAAAGCAATAAAAAATCCGATATCAACAAGCATGAAGTTTACTTGTTCATACATTCAGTGTATAGGCAATTTTAAAATTCCCGCAAAAATAACACCAACAAAAATATGGCGTCTTGTTTGGAGGTCATAAAATAATGACCCCCAAAACATCAAACAGACCGACACAGAGTTTCGCATCTGTCTTAACCCCACCACATCATTAATCTGTGCTTTAGGCCTATTGCAATTATCTGTAATTTTGCAAAAGTTTTTAAATCCTTCTTCATAATATTCTGTATCCTGCAGTATGTAAACAATTAACCATTCATCAACATGGTTTTTATGAAAGGACTCCACTGTCACTTAATCTTTTGAGCATAACCCAAACTATTGCGGATTTCTCAAAAGCTTTTCGACAAACTCGATCGCATAGTATATTACTAAATAAATTATCCAAATTTGGTTTATCAGGCATTATTAAAGCTGTTTTTGTCGTATTTATCAAATAGAACGCAATATGTTGTTTGTAATGGTTATAAATCGCAGGATTACTTAACTACTTCTGGTGTGCCTCAAAGGATCCAACTTAGGTCCCTGCTGTTCAACATATTTATAAAAATGACATTTTAGATGGGATTGATGTTGATGCACTGTTATATGCAGATGATATGAAGTTGTTTCAAAGAGTTACAAGTATTAGTGATTGTTATTTTCTACCAGATAGTTTAAATCGCATTGTGAACTGGTGTCGTAATAATATGCTACACTTAAATTCTACTAAATGTACTGATATGTCTTTTCCTTAAACCAGAACTTCTTCGGCATGACTATAACATTGACATTTGACAATGGTTACAGAGTTGGGGTAATCATTGACCCTAAACTGTCTTTTATACCTCACATTAATAATATTGTATCTCAAGTTAGCCGAACTTGCAAGATGCTCTAGTGACTTTACTAACCTGTATTTTTTGAAGCATTTATTCATTGCATTAGTTCGTCCAAAGCTGGAGTACGCATCCATAATATGGTATCTCCTGTACAGTATACAAATAGTTTGCATAGAATCTGTACAAAGACGATTTTAAAACTACTGAGTTTCAAAATGGATAAAGTATACTCAAACATAGGCATCTCACATGCTAGTTTACTGCAGAGAACATTCTCTCAACAGTCTTATGGTGAGGAGAGAATAATTTTCCATTATTCTTTTAAATAAAACCGTTATAATCATATTGATTGTCAGTCTCTACTAGAAACTTAAATACGCACTTACTTGGCATGTTTAATTCTTCTCCCCAGACAAATTAAATCATATACTTAATCCGGAATTTGTAGTTCGTTTAACCACTTTATTAGTATCTGTTTAATATTTGTCTTGCAATTTCAATAATTTTCTGGTGCTCTAATTTGTAATGGGGTTAACTGTTAACTAGAGTTAAATAAATAAATAAATAATTAAAAAGTCTTATAAAACTATTTATATATAAATAGATAACCAACTATTCTTTGCACGCGTCTACCATTTGTGAGTATTTTTGTATTAATTCTTTAGTTGTTTTCGATTTTTTATATGTTTTTTTTTATTACAAATTTTAAATCCCGTTTTCATGCTTTACAATTTACTTAACTATAACTTATATGAGTAGAGCTGTAATCCAAGTGAGAGTAATAATATGTAAGTAATATGTTCCGCCACTGGAATTATGAAAATGGCGACATGTTACAAACGTTAGCAGGTGATTTGTATTTTGTTGATTAAGCTGTAAACAATGTCTGAAATAACAACAATGACGTGCAGAATTTGTTTAAATAAAATTAAGCAAGAACCTGAACTTAAATTTCACGATTTAGTCCATAAGTCTCAGTTAGAGTTTCCATCGAACAAGTAAGTATGACCCTATGATGTTGGTTTATTTTACCATTAAATTTTATTGAAGGATGTTAGCATCACAGACAACCCAGTTGCTTGCAATAAATGCAAGGTAGAGACCGATACAGTTCTACGAGTTGCATCTATATTCCGTTAAAGAAGAAATCAAACAGGAGTTCATCAAAGACGAAATTAAGACTGAAGACATTGTCGATGATGATGTGTGTTATTTAACATGGACAACCGTTTAGCTAGTGAAGAAAGCATTTTGGTAAACATTTTTTTATTATTGTGACCAATGCGTTTACGTCACTAACGACAAAAAAAATTTAACCAACCACGTTTTTACTCACCGTTTTAACTGTATTCAGTGCAGTTACACAACTCCTGATCATTCATCTTTAAAAATCATGAACAAGAACACTTCATGATCAAACCTTTACAATGTAACGTTTGTAATTACACTTGCATAAAAAGTTATTTGTTAGATAAGCATATGACGTCACATGTTGGTGCTCAACTTGATATAAATGAAGAAAGTTGTCAGCAGCAGCTGTTGCAGAACGAGTAAACGTTCATTTGAATGCCATGATTGTGGTTATCAGACTATCAACAAAATTAATTTAAAATTTCATGTGAAGACTCATAAAAAAATTATGCAATTTAAATGTGAGCAATGCAACCTGGACATGTACTCTAAAAATGGATTGAAATCTCATATGTTAACAACACACAAAGTTTCATTAGAAATACATGCAAAGAATAGTAAACAAAAAATGTGCTTGAATTCAAAGGATTTGGTTGAACGATTTTTCAGCTGCGACAACTGCCACTACAAAACTAACAAAAACTCTCATTTGAAGCGCCACAAAAAGTGCATTTAAAGCCGTTTAAATGCAAACAGTGCGATTATAGTTGTAACGTTTTTAAATTTTTTAACAAAACACTTGATGAATCATCCAGGTGAACGTTTCAGCTGTGACAAGTGCGATTACAAAACTAACTATAAATCCCATTTGCAGCGCCACAAAAAGTGCACTTGAAGCCGTTTAAATGCAGTTTGTGCAATTATAGTTCCTACGTTTCAGATTATTTAACAAAACACTTGATGAAACATTCAGGTGAACTATATTTTAGCTGTGACAAGTGCGACTTCAAAACTAATCATAATTATAATTTGAAGCACCACAAAAGTATACACTCTAAAGAAAAAGCATTTAAATGCAACTTGTGCGATTATAGTTGCAACTTTTCGAAGAATTTAAAAGCGCATTTGATGAACCATTCAGAAGAACGATCTTACAGCTGTGACAAGTGCGACTACAAAACTAACAGAAAAAACCATTTTCACCGCCACAAAAAAGTGCATTTAAAGCCGTTTAAATGCAGATTGTGCGATTACAGTTGCAATTTTTCATGTTATTTAACAAAACACTTGATGAAACATTCAATCTTTCAACTTTCCAAAGCCACAAAAATATCCATTTTGAAAAAAACTTTTAAATGAAGTGTGTGCGATTATAGCGTGCAACTTAAAAGTGCACTTATTTAAACATGAAATAACTGTTTAAATGCATTTTGGTCAATAGTATGTTTAGAGAATCGAAACTAGGTATAGTAATAAATAAAGAAAATATATTTTAGTATCGTTAAATGTAGAAATTATATTTATTACATTTATTTAATATTTCTTACGGATATTATTATTTTTTGTTATGATTATTATTATAAATATTAATATTGGTTTATTTAATAATCGCACAGTTTAGAAAATAAATATTTTTAGTCAAAGTGACCATGGGAAATTGCTGGAAATTATTTTCAAGTTCGTAGATTGACTAGAACTAGAAATACAGGGTGTTTCTCGTATGAAATTAAGATGGGTCTATATTTTTTTTTTTTTTTTTCATTTTTATGACGTTGGAATAGCCGTTATTATTTAGGATTTAATGTTTCTGTTATTTCTAATCTATATTTCCTGTAATTAGGTGTGCGTCACCTGTTGGAAATAAACACATTATTATTATTATTATTATAACAGCTTGTAGTTTTTTTTCATACCTTTTAACAATATTTATCTATAATTAAGTACTTTTAAATTATATTTTCCAAAACGTGTCTGCTGTAACGTAGCGAGGTGTAGATTGAATTGTTGTATACCATGTCTGTGACCCTCGAAAACGTGTTATGGGTGTGAAATGAACTTAGGGCAGGTGAAAGATGACCCATTTTAACGTTTAGTGCATGAATTTGGTGAAAAATTCGTTTCTTCAGAGAAAAATTCTAAAATAAAACGTTGACTTTACCAAAGCCTCTTCTCCGAGTAAAACGCATTTACACCAAAACTTTCAAAAGACGTTAATTCGTAAATACTCACTGCAGTGTGATTACTTTCTCGCAATAATTACATTATTATAAATAATGTGAACAAGAAAATCATGTCTTACAAACAAATTTTTGTTAATAAACGTTATATTAATTTAACCTCATCTAGACTGGTTTTGAATGTTTTAACACACTCAATACCCTGGCAGGTCAATACAAGCTAACTGTAGTCTGGGTGCCTGGCCATTTTAGGGAACATCAAAACTGACAAGCTAGCGAGGCAGGGAGCCACAACGTCTTTCGTTGGGCCAGAACCAGTCTTGGGCATATTAAAAAGTCGAGTCGCCTAGCAGTCGGCGAATGGACTCGCAAAGAACATAAGGCATACTGGACATCAAGACAAGGCCTGATACATAGTAAGTGTATGATTATAGAACCTTACGTGAAACTAACGGCTAAACTACTAATGTTAAGCCGGGAACAGTTAAAGATCACGGCAGGGCTTCTAACGGGTCACGTGGCCGTCAAAGAATTCACTGGCGACACTAACTGTCGACTATGTGAAAAAGCTCCCGAAACAGTACTGCACTTATTGTGTATTTGCAAGGCGCTGGACAATAAAAGACAGCTTATATTTGGGCACAACAAAATGCTACCAAAAGAGTTAAATACGTATCCAGCCAACGACCTGCACCTATTAGTGCAGGGTATTGAATTTGGATACGTCGATTTAACAACCAAAGGAAGCACAATAAGCCTTTTAGGCTGCGGTGCATTCGGAACCACATTGATAGACGGCCTAAGGGGACAAAAAACCTTTAAGCGTTTACGGTGAGTCTTCTTTCTTATAAACTGCAAGTCGGTGTTTTCTAACATTTCAGGATTCCTCCTCTTTTCTAGCGGCTGTTATCATTGATTCAACATGAGTGTCTTTTTTCTCACTCTTCGTTCGACCAAGCCGCCTCGGGTTTAGTTGCGGACTATGTAAAACTTGCTCTTGCAAATATCTGGGTTATGTTTGTTAATTACTCTATAGACTTCACAATTTATACAATATACAGTGTGTGTCCATTTAGTGTGTAATTGTTTCATTATGTGCTTTCAGAGTACTTGCACGAAATAGTGTGAGCAGGCTTCCCAAATAGACTAGAAGTTGCACTTTTAAAAATATTTTCATATACATACAGGGTGATTTTTAAAAACATCCCGAAAAAGCACCCGCAAAACGTCGCCGTACTCAGAACTAGTATTGTTTTTCTTTACAAACCTTCCACTGCAACAAAGGGTTTAGGAGTTTCTAACCACCTGGCGTACTTCAGATAATAGTTATTTTATTTGTTATCAGTTAGTTACTATTAATATTATATTGGCATATGTAATTGTGTAATTCTATAGTTTCTTTCTTTGTGTGTAATAAATGTAAACTGAATATGTTTTGAAACATAATCAAATATTCTGATTCGAAAGTGGTTAAACCAAAAAGTTTTTTCATTAATAAACAATCAAAACAAAACTAAAACAACATAAACACTACAGTTTCATTTAAAATGAAGCGATTAAAAATCATCACAAGTGTAATGAAACAAAATGATCGAAACTGTGCTTGACAATTATCACTTACGTTGAACTTAGGAATTGAAATACAAACGAAACATGTAATTCATCTTACGAAATTGTTTCAAAATAAGATTGATTTTGTGTTTACTGGGTAGTTTAATATTTTAGTGTCTTGTAATTTTATTCTATACTGTGGACTCGGCAGGGCGAAATTCGGTTTTATACCTACGGAAAACTTAAATTTGTTTGTAATATTACTCCTTTTCAGGATCTTAAACGTAGAGGTTAAAAAAACCTCTGCCTTTTAGTGCAAAATTACCCGACGGTTCGACCTAACAAATGGGGGCTTCTATGAAGCAAAATTGTCAATGAAAACATTGGCGTAAGAAAACTACTATTTCAATTCTCGTAGTCTACTCTCACTTCTCACTTCAGATGTAGGACATGTTAGATACTTTCCCATTGATTTTCAAAGGAGAATTCACTAATGACATAGAAAATGGTGGTTTTTTCACTTGAATCACATTTTTCGGACGCCCTGTACAATATTTTCGGGCATCGAGAATGGTTCTTTTTAGGGCCGTGCTCAGACTTTAATACCTCAGAAAATAATTTTTATCTCTACAATAACTTCCACGTAATTTCTTTGATACCGTAGGTACATACATCTATTATAAATTTTGAAACGAAATCCTCTAATAGTTTTTTTATTTGGGTTGGTTGGTTGGTTTTTGGGAAATGTCGTGGAAAAATGTTGTGTCTAACACATGAGAAAAGCCTTTATTCCACTCTCACTCGAGCTCGAATGGAAAAAGAATCGCTTTCCTCACTTGTTGGACAAATAACTATTTTCCACGACATACTTAAAAAACGGACGTTTCTTCTCTACAAATAGTGAGGAAAATTCGTTTTTTCTCACTAGCGAGGAAAATAATGTCGTGTTACAAAAATGCCTCTTTCAAAAAGTGTAAGAATGTGTTATTAGAACTATATGCGCCTACTTAGTTAAACAATTTAATTTAGTATTCAATCAGGTTTGTTTAATTTAATATCTTATATTTCGACTTTTAAAAATTGCTACCCTGCATTTATTGGTTAGAATTACGCGGCTGCGTGTAGGGTTTCCATAATTATCGCTACCTTATATTTGAATAAGGCGCGCATTTCCCCCGCTAGTTTGCATTTAATGTCATGATGACTAGCAAGTTTACCCGCTCGAAGAAGAGAGTTTAACAATGGCGACCGATGAGAAGCAGCACTCCGGTTGTTAAAGTACGTTTTATCTTTTTATCTGTTTCGTTTTGAGTAAAATGAAGTTTGAAAGAATAGATTAGCTTTATAGCGAATCTATCTACGTTTTGGTGTTGTGTACGTTCCGTTAAAGAAAAGTTTGATTTAGAAGAATCAACGTGCATTCCAAAATTGATAAAAATTCGTTACCTTTTTGTACGTTTGGTTTCTACGTGTCCATCGATGAAGAATCGATTATCCGCTTCGTTGTTAATTTATGGGAGAAAGAAAATTCCGTATCCATTACGTCATTCTGAGTGCAGCTTCATTCACCAGGCCTGTTCGACCTTTGACAAAATTTAACGTTCCGTTCGTAGCACAACGAACTCCAAGTAAGTGCTTAAAATAATATCAACAGTTCTTCCAACTTTCCGTGCATTGAAGTTAAATTTTTGACAAACTAAAGTCGGCTTACACGGTTAACAATGAAAACGCAGTCGTCGTTATCTTTGTCTTATGCATTAGTCGGTACGCAATAATTAGCATTCGTTGTCGTACCTTAAATGCAGTAGTTGTACCTTACGTTATGCAGCTGGCGCCCATTTATTTGTTATTATTTACGTTTATAGTTGAGAAGCATCTCTATAAAGGTAAGCAACAACGCATAAACCAAAAGTAAACATTCCTATGACCCCTTAGAGTCTCTATAGCATTTACCTGAGTTGCAGCCGGTGTTCTTAGAATAAAGAGTTTTTGGCCGTTACATGCGCTATGACAGATTGAAACCACATCGATAGTACAGAATACTGTAGCGAGACTATTGGGACCTACCTATTTTGCTTTTACGTACGAAAATGTGACGAAATTCTGTAACAATAAGTTACGTTTACAATATTACTTCTTTCATTGGGTTGTTTTTTTGGGGAATGTGGTGAAAAAAATGTTGTGCCTAACACATGAGAAAAGCCTTTTTCCACTCTCACTCTAATGCAACTCGAGCTCAAGTGGGAAAAAGAATCGCTTTCCTCACTTGTTGAACAAATAACTATTGTTAGCGTAACGAGTGAGGCTTTAGAGTAAGACTGGAAAAAGGCTTTCCTCATGTGTTAGACGCAACACTTTTTCCACGACATTCCCCAAAAAAACAACCTAATGAAAGAAGTACTATTTATTGTAAACGTAACTTACTGTTACTGAATTTTGCCACACTTTCGTACGTAAAAGCAAAAGTTGATAATAGATGAGTCCCAATAGTCTCGCTACAGTATTTAGTAGTATCAATCTGTCATAACGCAGCCGCGTAATTCTAACCAATAAATGTAGAGTATACTCAGTATACTATTGGCGCGGAGTAATAAACCTGTCAGAATTATCAAATCTCCCGTATTGCAGTGGCGTAGGTACCTGATACGTTTGGAAAATCATATTTTTAGTAGGTAAATATATTATAATAGTAAAATCTACCTTGATATGAATTATTATGTGGTTATATGTTATTTATTTTATTTGTATAGTAGATCACATTACAAATTTTACTTCTCACGTATTATATACGATTATTTTTGTATCTTGGTATAATACCCACATCTACGGCTATGATTCTCGTTTCGTCAGTACCTGGGCTGATGGCAACTTGTTTACACAGATTAAACTATTGTTCTCAGACCCTAGATGGGTCGATATGCTGCAAGAGCGGCACAATGATCGTATTTTGGTTAGAATTTATTGGTTTTACTTAACCGTAGAAGTACCGCTTTCACAAGAAAATAAAAAATTATTTCAAGCAATTATGATTTATTACTCCGCCAATAGTATACAGACGTTAGCAATTTTTAAGGGTCAAAATATAAGATAATAAACTAAACAAACCTGATTGAATACTAAATTAAATTGTTTAACTATAAGTACTAGGCGCATATAGTTCTAATGACACATTCTTACATTTTTTTAAAGAAACAATTTTGTAACACGACATTATTTTCTTAGATGAAACGTCCGCTTTCTCAGTATGTCGTTTTTGTGTCTTTCGATGAAGATTCTACTACTTTTACTTATCAATTTTTTAAAATATTTTTGGTAGTTAAAACAATTTGAAGTAGACATTTACAAAACTTCCATTTTTCAGATTAAAGTTATTTTTACGGCTGCATTCTTTACGAATTGAAGGGTCACTGCATTATTGATCACAACAAGAAACAATCATTACAGTATTAAACGTCTCTGAACTTTCTCGACTTACGTTCGTAATGTTTATCACCGCGTGACGTCACAAGCAACTTAACATGGCGCCCGACCTGCGCAATATATCTCCTAACATTTATTGTAACATGATATTTTGCAGTCAACGCTACTCCAAAACGGGTATACACCCGGCTTTTGCTGCAGTAGTTATGCAGCCCGTTTCCGGTTTACTTAACCACAATTCGGTATTTTCCAACTTTGGCTGTGTACTTTTTAAAGTGTGTATTTAATTCAAACACTGAAAATTGGCGCCGAAACAGTTTAATAGAAGGTCGTCTGTATCGTGACGTCATTCTTTATATTAATAACATAAAATATTAAATTAGTGGCGTTTTACGTTAGTACTTAGTGTTGTTATACAGGTGAAAATGTTTTTATGTCATGTCGGGTGTAAATAATGTATAAAAAACACTGTAAGTTTTAAAAATACGTTATACGAGAACCTTTACTCCCAATATTGCTGTTATGTATGTACAAATATATCCTTCATTGCCAATTTAACTGAATGCGCTGTGTAGTAATTATATAAACCACAAATTCATTTTGAAAACAGGTGTCTGTACCTAATGTGAATATGTATTACAATGGTATTACTTAAGCTGTAGCTTTTACACCTCTTATCTCCGCGGAATTAATTCGTTTGCATTCTTAATAAAGTCCATCACCATAAACATACGTTGTTCGAACAAGCCTTCCGATGTCATACTTTTATAAACACTCGCTTTTAATTCTAATAAACACAAATGAAAGCTGAGATGACCACTGAATCAAGCATAAAACGTAAACAAACCACCAATTTATACGAGTGTTGACGTCACGACCAATGGGAACCCGTTTAAAGAATGATTTTAAAAGACGGTGTTTTGTATATGTTTAAAATGAAAATATTTAATTCTGAACACATTATATACTTTTTGTGCTACTGAGGGTTTTCTTTTACGTTTATAACTAAGCAATGAAATATAATTTTCTTAAATATAAATTTAATGAAAACACCCAATTTGGGGTCGGGTTAACTACAACTTGCAGTTATCTCAACTGCAAAAATGTAGCTCGTAATACAGGTGCCCTAAGGAGTTCTTAGAAAGAGTAACATATGGGTATGCCATCTTTGAATATTTTATATGTATGTATTTTGTTTTGTTCTTATACAAATTAACAAAATAATTTGGTTTCAAAATTATGCAATAAACTTAACAAACATAAACAAAATAAAAAAAACATTTCCCACTCCTTCCCTTATAAAAACCCTCAGTCTATAAAAATTACTTTAATTTTTCCAATCCTCTTCTCTATCACCGCCTTCATCTAATTCACCCCTTCTCCTCCGACCCCGAATAATAGCTCATCTTCCCTTTCTTCCTCCTTTAATTCTCCACACTCTTCTATTAGATGCTTTATTATATTTTCCCACCTCTCTCCACACAACCTACATCGCCTCTTGTCATGTTCTATCCAATATTTGTTCTCGTTCTCCTCATTACCACACCTAAACTTTGCTATTATTTTTTTTCCCTTAAACTTTTCCTTCTAAAATATATCTTGGTAATTCTTCTGTAACTAATCTAATATATTTCTCGTTGTATCAACTTTCTCTTATTTTGTTCTTCTTTCTTGTCTCTGTGTGTCTCTATCTCCTCTTCTACACTCCTTCCTTCTTCTCTTATTTTTTACTTCTTCCGTCGCATATCCTCCCTTTCGTAGTACTGTCTCTTCTTATCCTGTCCGTGTTTTATCTTTTGATTCCTTACTTCCTTCCAACACTCAGTTAAGATTTCGTTTTGTCTATATTTTCTTATTCTTTCTTCATACCTCATAGCTATCTTTCCGGTCTGCACTCTTATTTTTTCAATCTTAATATGTTCCTCCACTATACAGGATGTTTCAGAATAAGATGCTGATCCTTAAGGGTGTCAATCCGTACGCGATTTTAAGAAGAAAAGTTCAAATAAACGTATGTCCTAAACCTCTTAACTTTTGATCTACAAGGTGTTCAAGTTTTAAGAAAAAAATTTTTCAAAGAGTACGAGATTCAATGAGGAAAAGAGCTGAAGCATGCATACTTGCAGGTGGTGGCCAATTTCAACAGCTAATCTAAATTATTTTCTTTTTTAGGTTATTTAATGTTAGTTCTTTTATTTTAATGTTAAAATTATTATGTATTAAATAATCAATAATTATTTGCCAAATCTTTTTACGCGAAAACCGCTTGCCGGACGAAAAAAACAAGAAATCAAATTTACCTTAAAATGAATGGAAATTTTAAAAATAATTTTGTTTTAAGAAAAGCAGTGGAGTACATAATATTTCTCTAAAAATATCTAGTCCTCATCCTGTACGGACGCCACTGAATAAAAAAATTTAAATTTCTAAATCAAAAAATAGTTGTTATTGCTTAGAAGGCATATGCCAAATTTTATTAAAATATCTATAAAGATATTAAAGTTATGATAAAAAACCTTTTTTTTTCTTAAAACTTGAACACCTTGTAGATCAAAAGTTAAGAGGTTTAGGACATATGTTTATTTGAACTTTTCTTCTTAAAATCGCGTAAGGATTGACACCCTTAAGGATCAGCATCTTATTCTGAAACACCCTGTATATCCGGGTGTATTCCTGTTCAGCCCCATTGTCCATGTACAATATTTTTCTTGTATTTCTCCAGTTTTCCTCACTCTTTCCATCCCCATATTTCTACTTCGTAAATCATAACACTTATCTAATCAATTTATCAAAAATTCAACTTCTCTTCTCTATATAGTTTCCAAACACTCTCTCTCTCCTATTCCCCGTACCTGTCCTATTATACCATTACCTTTTTTCGCTAGCTCTCTTATACAGGGTCCGGCAAAATGTATTACCCATTTTTAACTAGTTATAACACTTTAATTACTTTAATAAAATTAAATAACAATACAAATTTTCAAAGACAAAGTACGGGAGATTCTTATCTCTTGAAAATAGCGTCTAGCAAATGACCGCCTTCTTAAACAATGCATTCTTCCAAATTCTTGATAAATCTTTGCATTACGGCGCGAAGGATGTGCCTTGGAATAGCATTCACTTCATTTCTTATGTTAGCTTTCAGTTCCTCAAAGTCTCTAGGCTTATTTATATAAACGATACCAGGACATAATGTTTTTACGTTGAGGGCAATGGCGAATGTTAAAATGACGACGAAAAAGAGCATTATTTCAATACTCGGAAGAGTCTATGAATGCTGTTTTGCATGCAATTAGAGAAGAGGGTATGGCCGTTTTAACTGTTTCCAAAACGTTTAATGTACCAAGGACATCAGTCAAAAATAGGCTATCAAGGAAGACCCAAGACAGTTGCAGCTATGTTGAACCCGAATCTTTCCTAATAAAGCTAGAGCTGCTGTTTCGGAGAGTTGCATTAGGCGCTGGTTTTCAAAAATTAGAGAATTTCTGGGCCGAGACAGTAAAGCGTTTAATGATTCTAACAGAATTTTCAACATGGATGAGAAATTCATGTTTGTTTCTCCTAAAGGCAATTTTATTCTTGAAACAAAAGGTAAAGGTGTGTATGACATAACGCATACATCAGAGAAAGACAATGTGACTACATTAATTGTTGCGAATGCTAATGGACAGCTTGTCCCTTCTCTCACGATATTTAAATTCCAGCGTCTTCCGAAAGCTTATGCTCTAGCTGCTCCTAAAAACTGGAAAATTGGTATTTCCGAAACGGGATGGATGCAAAGTAAACAGTTTTATGAATATTTTACAAACGTGTTTGTGAAGTTTTTGAATGATCAGCACATTCAACTTCCAGTTATAGTTTTTATGGATGCCCACACTTCGCATTTGTCTCTAAACTTAAGTAATTTATGTCGCCCCATTAGCATAGTTCTAGTGTGTTTGCCACCTAACACAACACATCTATTACAACCTCTAGATGTGGCTTTCTTTCACCCTTTAAAGACGGCATGGAAAAAGTTAACAAAAAAATGGCAGTTTCAAAATGGTAGCAAAACCAGTTTTACAGCATAAAGACTTTTCAAAATCCATAATATCGGGATTTAAATAATGTGCGTTATGTCCTTTTGATGAGGACGCCCCCAATTATAACAAGTGTTGTCAAAAAGTGTCAAATTATATACCTGATGACTCTGCGGATCCGGACAAGACATCTGAGGATGAACAGAAGTTAAATATACTTCAGACTCAACTGGAACCTGCGGTTTTAACGAAATTTGAAAAGACATTCTCTAGTTCCTGTACTAATTGGGATGGAGAAGAAAGTTATTAAGAGCTGTACAACTTCTGGAAATTAGCAAACGAAGAGGTATCAAACAAGTTTTCAAGTGTTTCATTAGGTGAAGATATTATATCAGAAGAAGCCAGTTCTATCCTAGAGATTATGGTGATGACAATATGGTGTTTTTCGATTTTCTTGAATTTGTCATTGAAGATCAGACACCTACCAGTCAAAGTCGGAAAATTAATGTTATTCAAGATATAGTTGTTAAGCCGGCATGTCAGTTGGAAACTGAAGTACAAAAACTATGAATATACTCGAAGATATCCTAATAGATGAATGCAATAATTTAGGATCTGAAATTATTGCCTATAGTGTCATCTCGACCTTAAATTTAAACGAACTTGCCGACTTTAAATCCCAAAATAATCCCAAAGATAAAAGAATAAAACAAAATTTTGACGAACGAAACAGTATTGGGGAAGAAAAGATAGGAACATAAGAAGCGATAGATATAAAAATAATAGCATAGAAATAATAACATAAAAGCAAACTTGGAAGGTAAAAAAGGGAACCAGGATCATAAATTAAGATTTTTTAAAAAAAGATCTGTAAGTAACGTTTTGAAAGATTTGTAATCTGGCCAGAAGATTCAAATTCTTCCAACCTCAAAAAAAAAGATTTCCTTCTGTCATGACATCTGATAAATGGATTGAGCTGATGGAAGCACTAAAGAAAAAACACCAAGAGTAAAAAAAAAAAAAAAAAAACTAAGCTGTGGAAGAGAAAAAAAAAAAAAAAAAAAAAAAAAAAAAAAAAAAAAAAAAAAAAAAGAACAATGAGTATTATTTTTTGCTGCGCAATGCAAAAAGCCTCACAGTATTGGAAATGGCCTGACAAAATGATTTTTTATCGTACAGCTTTAATGACATTGTTATGGTAATAGAAGAACCAAAGCAACTTAACTCAAGAGAAGTATACTCTGTACCAGAATTAAAAGACTTACTTTAAATGTTTTTAAATTTAAAAGTTTATTTCCCAATATAAAATTTTTTTAAAATTTTGTCTTTATATTATGTTTTGTTAAAATCTTCTTTCGGGAGGTGTGTAAAATATGCTCAAATACTTTATTATACCTATCAACTTTCTATGCACATTCCCTTTGGCCAAAACTGGAGCAGTTAGTGGCCACAACTAGAACATTGTGACCATATTATTTTTAAAATAAAATCCATATTATTTTTTAATCTTATCCAAGTTAATAAATTTAAACTCTTTAAAATTGGGTAATACATTTTGCCGGACCCAGTATGACTGTGATCCTTGTTATCGTATCTTAACTTATATCCTAAATATTTCCATTTGTCCACGCTTTCTAATTCCTTCTCTTCCCACCACCATTTTACCTTCTTCCTCCTCCCTTTTTTTAAGAAATCATTATTTTTGTTTTTTGTCCAATTTACGTATAGATTATTTTTTCCAAATATTTTCTTACTACTCATTTCTTGTTCGCTTTTTGCTAGAATCACTATGTCATCCGCTGATGCCAATGTCACCTTTATCTTCCCTATCAGTACTCCTTCCTTTTGATGCCTTCGTATTTCTTCCTCCATATGTATATCGCAAAGAGGCTTAGACTATTAAGATTTTATACCCAAGACTATAGATTTTGGTTTCTTGACAAAAATTGACAAAACATTTTGTGAGCCTTTTTTATCATATTATGATGTAAATCAATGCGTAGAACACGGTAGTACAAACCGTTTCTTCGAATTTTTTAAAATTGCTGGTTAAATTATATTTTCCCATTTGAAGCTTTTTTTCTCAAAAGCTCTAAACGTGGGCAATAATTTTAGAGTAATATTTTGATGACAACTGATGGTATTTCTGTATTCTACACTTCAATATTACTCTTTTGACCAATTTTTAGTCAAATCGAAAGCAAAATTTTTTACCCGATTTTATACCCAAGACTATGATTTCGGTCTTTTGACAAAAATTGACAAAACATTTTGTGAGACTTTTTTATCATATTATGATGTAAATCAATGCGTAGAACACGGTAGTACAAACCGTTTCTTCGAATTTTTTAAAATTGCTGGTTAAATTATATTTTCCCATTTGAAGCTTTTTTTTGTCAAAAGCTCTAAACGTGGGCAATAATTTTAGAGTAATATTTTGATGACAACTGATGGTATTTCTGTATTCTACACTTCAATATTACTCTTTTGACCAATTTTTAGTCAAATCGAAAGCAAAATTTTTTTACCCGATTTTATACCCAAGACTATAGATTTTGGTCTTTTGACAAAAATTGACAAAACATTTTGTGAGCCTTTTTTATCATATTATGATGTAAATCAATGCGTAGAACACGGTAGTACAAACCGTTTCTTCGAATTTTTAAAATTGCTGGTTAAATTATATTTTCCCATTTGAAGCTTTTTTCTCAAAAGCTCTAAACGTGGGCAATAATTTTAGAGTAATATTTTGATGACAACTGATGGTATTTCTGTATTCTACACTTCAATATTACTCTTTTGACCAATTTTTAGTCAAATCGAAAGCAAAATTTTTTACCCGATTTTATACCCAAGACTATGATTTCGGTCTTTTGACAAAATTGACAAAACATTTTGTGAGCCTTTTTATCATATTATGATGTAAATCAATGCGTAGAACACGGTAGTACAAACCGTTTCTTCGAATTTTTTAAAATTGCTGGTTAAATTATATTTTCCCATTTGAAGCTTTTTTTTTCAAAAGCTCTAAACGTGGGCAATAATTTTAGAGTAATATTTTGATGACAACTGATGGTATTTCTGTATTCTACACTTCAATATTACTCTTTTGACCAATTTTTAGTCAAATCGAAAGCAAAATTTTTTACCGATTTTATACCCAAGACTATGATTTCGGTCTTTTGACAAAATTGACAAAACATTTTGTGAGACTTTTTTATCATATTATGATGTAAATCAATGCGTAGAACACGGTAATACAAACCGTTTCTTCGAATTTTTTAAAATTGCTGGTTAAATTATATTTTCCCATTTGAAGCTTTTTTTCTCAAAAGCTCTAAACGTGGGCAATAATTTTAGAGTAATATTTTGATGACAACTGATGGTATTTCTGTATTCTACACTTCAATATTACTCTTTTGACCAATTTTTAGTCAAATCGAAAGCAAAATTTTTTTACCCGATTTTATACCCAAGACTATGATTTCGGTCTTTTGACAAAAATTGACAAAACATTTTGTGAGACTTTTTATCATCCATTTATGTAAATTAATGGTACAGCCCTGCCTCAACCCTTTTTTTTGTCCAGAAAGATTTTCCTATGTTTCCCTCCACTTTTAGTTTTCTCATTATACCTCTTGCACTAAATCTTCTCTTACCATTTGCTCTCTCAGTGTCTTCCATAATTTATTCCTATTTACATTATTAAATGCTGCTTTCATATCTAAAAACAAAGCATATACTTCTCCTTCTTTCTTTTCCAGTTCCCTATTAACTATTTGTTTCAGTTTCCATAGTTTTCTCCCCTTCCTAAAACCTGCCTGCCAGTCAGATAATATCTTTTTTTCTTCCATCTCTTTTTCCAATCTGTTTCTTATAACCTCTGTATATATTTTGTATCCTGCATTTGTTATACTTACTCACTGTAGTTCTTTACTTCTCTCTTGTCTCCTCCTTTATCCTCTGACAATCCCTCTCCTTTCCATATTTTAATAATAAATATTTTATATGTTAATTCTTTATTTCGTTTCTCAAGTTCTTGTATAATGCTTTTTTTATAAATTTTTAATTCCGTTATTACGTTTTATAGTTTACGGACGTAAATAATTATTTATTGTGATCAAGGCTCTGCAACCTAAGTGAGAATAATATGTTCCGCCACTGGATTTATGAAAATGGTGAGAAATACAAACGTGTGATTGAACATGATTTGTATTTTGCTCTTTAAGTTAAAATCACAACAATGACGTGCAGAATTTGTTTAGGAAAAATTAAGCAAGAACCCGAACTTGAACTAAACGATGATGTAATGCATAAGTTCAAGTTAGAGTTTTCATCGGAAGAAGTAAGTATGATCTCATGATGTTGACTTTATGCCATTAAATTTTATTGAAGGATGTTAGCATCACAGAAAATACAATTGCTTGCAATAAATGCAAAGTAGAGACGGATATAGTTTATCAGTTGCATCTATATTCCGTTAAAAGAAATCAAACAGGAGTTCGTCAAAGAAGATATTAAGACTGAAGACATTGTCGATGCTGATTGTGTGTTATTTAACACGGACATCCCTTTGGCTAGTGAAGAAAGCATTTCGGTAAATATTTTTTATTATTGTGGCCAATGCAATTACAGCACTAATGACAAAGAAAATTTAACTGACCATGTTTTTACTCATCGTTTTAAATGTAATCAGTGCAGTTACACAACTCCTGATAATTCATCTTTGAAAAATCATAAACACTTCATGATCAAAGCTTTACAATGTAATGCTTGCAAAGAAAGTTATTCTTTAGATAAGCATATCTCTGGTGCTAGAGTTTATATAAACAAAGAGAGTTGTCAGCAACTGTTGCAAATGAGTAAATGTTCATTTGAATGTCACGATTGTGGTTATCAGACTGTCAACAAAATTAATTTGAAATTTCATTTGAAGACTCATAAAAAATTTATGCAATTTCAATGTGAGGAATGCTACCTGGACATGCACACTAAAAATGGATTGAAATCCCATATGTTAACAACACACAAAGTTTCATCAGAAATAGATGCAAAAATGTTCTTGAATTCAAAGAATTTGGGTGAACGACCTTTCAGCTGCGACAAGTGTCACTACAAAACTAACAAAAATCTCATTTGCAACGCCACAAGAAAGTACATTTAAAGCCGTTTAAATGCAAACTGTGCGATTATAGTTGCAACGTTTCAGATCATTTAACAAAACACTTGATGAAGCATTCAGGTGAACGTTTCAGTTGTGACAATTGCGATTACAAAACTAACTATAAATATTATTTGCAGAAGCACAAAAGTGTACACTCTAAGGAAAAAGCATTTAAATGTAGCTTGTGCAATTATAGTTGCAACTTTTCAGAGAATTTAAAAGCGCATTTGATGAACCATTCAGACCAACGATCTTGCAGCTGTGACCAGTGCGACTATAAAACTAACAATAAATATCATTTACAGCGCCACAAAAAAGTGCACTTAAAGCCGTTTAAATGCAAACTATGCGATTATAGTTGCAACGTTGCAGATTCTTTAACAAAACACTTGAGGAATCATTCTGGTGTACGTTTTAGCTGTGACAAGTGCGACTACAAAACTAACAAAAAATTTAATTTGCAGCAACACCAATTGATACACTCTGAAGAAAAAGCATTTAAATGCAGTTTGTGCGATTATAGTTGCAACTTTTCAAACAATTTAAAAGCACATTTGTTGAAGCACTCAGATGAAAGTTCTTACAGCTGTGACAAATGCTACTACAAAACTAACAGTAAATCGTATTTGCAGCAGCACAAAAATATTCATTCTGAAGAAAAAGCGCGTAAATGCAGTTTTTGCGATTATCGTTGCAACTTTTCACATCATTTAAAATCGCACTTAAGGAAACATGAAACAACCTTTTAAATGCATTTTGGTCAAGTATCGTACCAAATTTTAAACTTATTCAAAAGAGATACTCTGATCAACGACCCTTCAGATAGTGCCTAATCTAAATAAACACTTTGATGTCCGAGATCGCACTTTAATAGCCAATTTACTATTAACCAAACTAACTATGCAATAATCGACCGATTTTGGTTCAATATTTTTCTGTATTGGCTCGATATACAGTTTAATCGTAGAGGAAGATATGAATTATATAAAGTTGTACTAATATTAGTAATATTATTATAGAACACTAAAATATACGAAAAACATTGGTAAACTGCGTGGTTCTGCATCATATGGGCTTTAATATAAGAAAATCTATGAGAAATGAGTTAAAAGTATTAGTAATAGTAAATTTAGTAGTCTGGCAAATAAAGTATTTTACATAATTTAAATATATACTATTGTCAACAAATAACACAAATAAATTTAATTGATAATAGCTACTGAATTTGTTTGTTGGCTTTTTTTCCTCTCCTCGGTCTTCTGCTATGCCAATATGCTTTGAAATTTCATATTTTTCAGCATTGGTGCCCATTATTTTTTTTTCGTTAGTAATTGTTTCGGAT
Source organism: Abscondita cerata (assembly GCA_030710515.1). Classification (NCBI taxonomy): domain Eukaryota; kingdom Metazoa; phylum Arthropoda; class Insecta; order Coleoptera; family Lampyridae; genus Abscondita; species Abscondita cerata. Next base: position 243 of record JALBCR010003638.1, on the reverse strand, counting down.
TTTCACACTAAGTCCTTTACCTTAAACTTAATAATACATTTTACATATTCATTTTCCAAATCTTTCGTATTTTGTAATTAATTTTCGGTTTGCTCCAAGGCAATATCATTAGTAATTGTAGTTAGTTGTGTCACGCTCCTTGTTAAGTAGTAATCGCTTTCAAAACCCTCGAATTGTTTTTGACCATCTTTTCACCCTTCTGAATTTGTATTTATTTTTTCTTTCGAAAAATGAAAAGGTAAA
>JALBCR010003637.1:0-61471 GCA_030710515.1 Abscondita cerata | reverse complement strand
TATATCTTCACAATCAAATAAAAAGAAGTGCAGTTGCACTAATAATTGAAACTGTTTTGCTCTGATGAATGCATGATGAATGTTTTAGAAATATTTGTAAAATCATGTTATTTATTTAGTTGAGAGAGGACAAGCTCGCACGTGTGCTAGTGGAGAGAAGATATCCGATTATGCAACAGCACACAAGTAAGTAACTTAGTTTCTTCGGGAGTGTTTCAATATGCTATTTGGTCTCCTGGTATAATAAATTACCTTGCATTAATTAAAGTAAAATTACGCCAGAAGAACTTTTTAAAATTTGTTTAGCCTCCTAACATTACACTATCGTGTCAATAGTAAAATTGAACAAACTTAACATTCGTGTTTAATAGAAATCAAAGAACAAATCCGATCTGCACTTATTTTGAAGATATCGGTGCATGAAGTTTTGTAAAATAAGAGTTTCGTCTTATGAAAACTTTATTTAATTATACCAGAATTATTAGATGCATCAAAATCATGCCGTCTTCAATTTAAACTACAGCATCAATAATTCTTTATAATAACAAACGGGAAAACACCAAAAAACTATACTCGGACACGTGTTTCAATAGCTAAGGTATCATCATCAGCAAACCGATTCTTTGTAATGATTGGATTTTGTTGAAATTTTTTCTACATTATTTAGCCTAATCCCAATAGTATAAATCCAATGGATTTAAATCGACGACGTAATAAGACATTGAACTAGGTCATCTTATAAATCATCAATCAAACACTGAAAATCAATTGTACAATCTCTTGCAAATTACGATAGCCGATTTGAGATTTGTGCTGCTAAATTTAAAGCTCCAGCAGTTAATATTTGGAACTAGGAACACCCTATCTAATTTTCTCTAATCCATGTAGAATTAAATTCTCTACAATTGGAACTCGATTTTATGGAAAATACACATCAACCGTCATTGAAAAATTAAGTAGGCGATGAAATGCGAACGTCGATAGTTTACTGTTGTCACGGTTTTGTTAGTAATTATCCAATCTATCACAATTTTATTGTATTCTGAATTGTTACCAATAATAATGAGTGAGTTTTCGGCCGCAGAATTAATTAGTATGGTTTATTCCACTAAAAAATCGATTGTTTATTGGCATCTCATAATTATAAAGCAGATAATCCAGAACTGCAACAGTATTTCCGAGCTGATTATTTTAAAAAGCTAAATGAAGATTAAAGAGAACTACAAATACCAACTACGAGAAAAATACTAAAAAACATTTTTATACTGAGGAGGATGTGGAACTTGACATCGCTATCGTTATCAGCAGTTGAGAACCCTACTGTTAGAGTACGACAAATAGCAGATAACCCCTCTAAATAAGGTGTAAAAATTAAATTCCATCCCGTATCAATATCACAGATTTTGAATGCTGACATGTTTATTAGGAATTCTTCTCGTACTTAACATTCTGAATTTATTAGTTATTCCTTTCGGTTATTTAAAACAATCTTTCCAGCTATTTTATTGTAAGTTTTGATGATCTATTTTAGAATTTGGAGATATCAATAAAAATGTTTTGACGAAAAGTGTATTTTTGATAAAAGAAAAACGAGTTTCACGGCTAACAGATGGGTTTTGGTAGACAAACATGTAAAGCAAAGTTGTAGAGAATTTAATTCTTCATCGATTTGGCAAAAAATATACGAAATGTTCAATTTGATTTTATCAAACTATCTATTATTGCAAAGTATAATTTTTTTTTCCATATCTTGTATAACCGATGTTAACTTTTAAACTATGGACAGTTAAGGTCGTTACCGCCTTAAGTGTGAATAAAATTTGACTTTGATAATTCAAATAATAACCTGAAAAACTTGAAACATGATATTGACACAAAAAATAATTAAAAATTGGTAACCCAAAAGCATCACTAAAACTAAGACCACCTGTATAATTGAAAATATACAGCCTGTCCCTGTAGAACGCGGACTTTTGAAATTGCCTTTAAAAATAGAATTTTTTAAAATTGGTTTTTTACCATTATTTTAGCTTAGTCAGTGGCTATAATTAAAAATATTTTCAATTACACTTTCACGTAGCACCTGTCAATTTTGACATTTTAAATAGAAACATATATTTTTTATTTTTTATTCTAAATTTACGTGAAAACTATGGTGACTTTATGTATACGAGCTGAGTAGTTATATGAGAGGGGTTCTGGACCACTTTTGAACTCTGCACCTGTCTATAACGGCCAGTCGGTCGTCGTCGGGGGCGTGCGCATCGGTTCGTGCGCAGTCGGGTATGTTCGTGATTAGTCGGCTATGTTCGTGATCTGTCGGCTATGTTCGTGATCTGTCGGTTATGTTCGTGCGCAGTCGGTGTTGGTCAGCTATATTCGTTATCTGTCGGCTATGTTCGTGCGCAGTCGGTCGTCATCGGTTTCGTTCGTCAATGATCGGTCAAAATGGCAAGATAGCGGAGGCGTGCGCGTCGGTTCGTGCGCCATCGGTATTGGTCGGCAGTTATATGATGAGGGTTCTGGCTCACTTGAAGTGGCTATAACGGCCAGCCGGTCGTCATCGGGTTCGTTTGCCGATCTTCGTGAGTAAAAGACAAGAAGGCTGCAACTGCATTTACGCTTGCAGATGTGTGTTCGCGGGCTGGCAATGGTCGGTAGCGTTCGTTATGAAAAAAGTGGAGGTTGACATTGAAAATTTGAGATGTTGTTTATGAAGCAGTATGAATCCAGCAATTCATTGCAGTGGATGTTATAGAATTGGTTTTTGGCAAATTCGTATCATGAATAAGCGCGTATGTTCGTTAATGAGCGTATGAAAAAATTTATTTCTTATTAAGCTTGCAATTATTGGGATCATGGGACTTCCGTATCATGTGGAAAAAATAGACCACAAACGTTAATGTCATATAATTAAAAAACTAAAATTAATGTATTAGGAATGCTCGCATTTACAGTATTAAAATTTATAAATAGCAATTATGCCAGCTTGCAGAAAAATGTCTTATCATTTAATATACACAAAATACAGGGAGCAGTCTAAAAAAAAATTTTACATCGATGACGCAAACCGTTATATTAAAGATTGCAAATTTATCTTGTATGTTTTATAGAAAAAAACGCTTTGATTATGAGACATTAAATTTGAAATTTTCGTGCGCCGTCGGTGTTGGTCGGCAGTTATATGATGAGGGTTCTGGCTCACTTGAAGTGGTTCGGAACCTGGCTATAACGGCCAGTCGGTCGTCATCGGGTTTGTTTGCCGAACTTCGTGAGTAAAAGACAAGAAGGCTGCAACTGCATTTATGCTTGCAGATGTGTGTTCGCGGGCCGGCAATGGTCGGTAGCGTTCGTTATGAAAAAAGTGGGGGTTGAAATTGAAAATTTGAGATGTTGTTTATGAAGCAGTGTAAATCCAGCAATTCATTGCATTGGATGTATAAAATTGGTCTTTGGCAAATTCGTATCATGAATAAGCGCGTATGTTCGTTAATGAGCGTTAGAAAAATTTATTTTTTGTTAAGCGTGATTGGGATTTCCGTATCATGTGAAAAAATAGATCACGAACGTTAATGTTATATAATTAAAAAGCTAAAATTAATGTATTAGGAATGCGTATGACCTTCATCGTACCATTTGTACGTCATATGAAAGATTGCAAATTTGTCTTGTATGTAATTATAGAAAAAAAATGCTTTGATTATGAGACATTAAAATTACAGTATTAAAATTTATAAATAGCAATTATGTCAGCTTTGCAGAAAAAATGTCTTAACATTTAATATAGACACAAATACAGGGTGCAGTCTACGAAAGATAATTTTTTTTTTTAGTTTTAAAACATTTTTCGTATGTAGAAATAAGACCTAGAGCAGTATTTCCATTTGAAATAAAGTTTTAAAAGATCTCCACACCCATGAGTTTTAACTTTACACATAACTCAAAAAGTATTCCATATTTTTCAATGTCGTTTTCAGAATTCTATTAAGCACTATTTGCTTAATCGTGGATGCTATCGAATTTTTAATAAAAAAAAATATAGTTTAAGAAAAACTTAAGAAAAAAATAAAAAATCTTATATTTATGTTATCTTCCACCAAAGCAGATATGTTTTGCAGTTTACTGTATTAATTACAGCGTTATTCAAATTAAACACAATCACTTATGTAAAAAATTTTTAAAAAACAGCTTATGTCGTGGCTCCGTATGTAGTAAAATTCGGAACTTACACACGTCACGTCGACTTCAAACGTTGCAAAATAAAGCACATGGATTCGTCACCCGTTGTTGATGCTTCGTGTTTACTTTTTGCTTATTTGAAACTACAGAAGGATTAGGAAATTTCCTTTTCTTAATATCAATAAAACAAACTACACGGTACCTTATTATCATGTTTTTTGCTTAGCACAACAAAACTCGTATATGGAAATGATGGAAAACATATCACAATTATTTGCTCCAAACGAAATTATTGAATAACAAAATTAATGAATAACAAGAAAAACCTGTTAATAACTGTCAGTAAGAAAACAAAAATATTGTCTGTTATACAAAGGTGGCCGTAATTGGTGGATTATGCATCTTTGATCTAAAACTTTTTTTATTTTAATATAGACTAAACATATATAATTTTGTTTGTTACAACAAAATAATTATTATTTATATGAACATAGTATTATATCGTATTCATAAAATACACATAAGAAGTTACACTTTTTTTAAAGTATGTTTCAATATTTGTTTGCCTTAAATTTTTTACGTTTGATTTTAAAACTTCAGCTTCACGTTTAAGTAACAATTTGAGAAACATAAAAAAATATTTCACTATTGTTATTACACAATAAGTAATTCTGAATGTCTATTAATGATGCACAAACTTCGCTCATAGTAGATAATGTAGTTTTTTAGGTTTCAAATTCATCCAAATCAATGTTATCTGAGTTAGGATCTTCATCAGTATTGGACAGTTCCTCAAAAATTTCGTTAATACTAAAATTATTGCTTTCTGTAGGTATTCTGGGAAAGAGTTGGTTAATGAGAGTTTCATCTTCTTCATCAAAAATTGTATCTTGTTGAATAACGTCACTAAATCCGGCTTTAGAGAAACATTTCTGAACTGTAGCAGGAGATACCTTTTTCCAAGCAGCGGCAATCCATATAAGTGCATTTGCCAAATTTGAATTTTTTTCAGAATTCTTGAAATCAACTTCATTGTTAGTAAATGTTAAAAGTTTTTTAATAAAAAAATTTTTGTAAATCAATTTAAAATTCTGAATTATTTCTTGATCTAAAGTTTGGCAATGGGAAGTGATGATTGACGGTAAAAATATTATTTTAACGTTTTCTAATGGAACTTTGGAATGTGAAGTAGCATTGTCTAAGAAAAGAAGCACTTTTCTATTTTGTTTTTTTATTTTGTTGTCGAATTTAAGAAGCCATCTTGTCATAATATCTAAGGATGTTTGACGGAAGTTATTTTGTTTAAGTAACCTGACCATTTTGTTTTAAATAATATGGGTAGTTTTCAAAATAAAATGTTTAAACTTTATTTTTACTTTTCCCACCAATTACACTTAGTATGTTATAATAAAGTACAAAAAATTATGTCTGAATGTCGCTCGTTCATCTGTATGTAAACACGATAGTAAGAAAACCTCCGGTCCAATTTTTATGAAATTGGAATATAAGTAGATATTTTTTATAGTATCTCGATTCTGATTAGATTTTGGGCATGATATTTACACAACTATTTATACTATTTTTTAATCCGATTAGTATTACTGAAATTTTACCATTACATGAAATTAATTCATTTAACAACAATCTAGAAAAATATTAATTTATAAAAGAAAAGTTAGAGGAAAAAAGTTGTAACAAATTTTATTTTTTATAACTTTTATTTGAAATTTGTTTAAAACACAGTGTTTTTGTAAAAAAGTTAAATAATACAAAAACTTTCAAATACAAGAACTCTTCAAATGCAACTGGCAATTGACCATCACGTACAAGTAAGCGCAGATAAATTAAAGAGACGCCTTGTTGTAGACGTCCCAGAATACTAAGTACAAGCCCTCTCGCTTGACCGTAAAGCATCGGCAACTTAACTTTTGCTAGAGAGCACATAAATTCGACTAAAGATGATTTCACTAGTGCCTTATTCACTGAAAAGTGCATACACACTGTTGCATACACAATACTGACAGACGTCTGCGAGTTTACAGATGCCTTAATAGAATCTTCCTCAAGGACAACATTTGTAAGCTGCATGCATATAGTCTCTGGATTCACAATGGTATGAGGTAGTATATCACCAGTACAATCTTACATGTGCTAAATGGGAAATTGTTGAAGAATCACCGATATGTAACTGACATCTTAGAACAACATTCCATCTCATTTGTGCCATTTAATGGTGATTACTTTGTCCTGGTACGAGATAATGTTAAGCCCCTCACTACTAGAAATGTTACGAGATAACTTATCGAAGTTGGAATTTGGACGATAGACTAGCCAGAAAGAAGTCGAGATCTACATCATATAGAACACCTATGGGACACCATGGAAAGACAACTTAAAACCCTTATACCACCTCCAGCTACCCTCTCCGAGTTAAGGGCGAGTATCGTCCGAATCTGGGATAATTTAGACCAAAATAACTTAAAATATCTTATAGAGAGTATACTACGTCGATGTCAACGGTAATTACGCAATAGAATTGGAAACACCCACTACTAGTGTGGTTTAGTTAGAAAGAAATTCCAATCAACGACGGTCTAGACTGCACTAGTTCGAAAAAAGGACGCGAAAGCTTCAAACCAATTTGATCCACTACTAGATCAGAAATGTAAATTAAAAAAATTAACGTATACAATTTTTTTAAACGTTAATAAATTCTTTTTAGTCCATAAAAAGTTTTAAATTTTTACTGCATATAATAATCTTAAATTATTTTTTAAATTTGCCATAATAAATTAATTATCTCACAATTTCGAAGTGGTGCGTTAATTTTACGGTATAGTATATGTTAGTTTATGTCTCATCTATACTTTTAATGTTTTCGAAGTACGAAGTGTATACATTAACACTACTTTAATTAAAGTAAGTGTAAACAAAACTTAGCATAAGAATCTTTTGCGCACGATTGATAAAATCGATGAGAAATTTACGACAGAATTTTTCTAACAATCTTTAATTAAAAAAATAATAATAAGGTGTCAGTAATGTACTTAACTGTATACGATTTTGTTACCATTTTTTTATTACATTTCTTGAGGATAAATTTCTTGACAAACAAACTCCAAATTTGTTTAGTCCGGTTGGATGTTCCGAGGATTGACTAAATTAAATTGTAAACTGCAGTGCCTTCAAAAATGATTGAACGATTTCAAACTGTAGGTACCATATTTTTTACGCCAATTTATTTTTGTGATTCAATATTGGCAGCACGAAGTATTTTCTTATTATGGCTTATATTGTCGTTCGTACAGACGTGCTTTAGTTTTGCTTTTCACAGATTTTGATTGATCAAGCAGATTTATTCAAGAATTCAGACGGTGTTATTCTGTGCATATACTTAGAAACATTGTGTTATTAACGTTTATGTTATTAAAATTTTAATGTTTTTTTTAATGTTATTGACCTATGTGATAAAATTGTTTAAAACGTTGCTATATTGCTTTTATTAAAATTGTATAAAATATGTTAATAACGTAGTACATACTAATAAAATGTTAAGATTGTTCAATACTTATTAGGGACAATAGTTTTTTTTAATATATGGCGTTAAAATAAACGAACATTTTATTATTCTAAGAGTTTTTACGTTTATTACGTATTAACCAACAATTTATTGCGTATCATTCTCAATGAAATTTTCATATGTACCTATTAACAAAGTTTTATTGATTTTAAATTTCAACGTATAACGTGTCATTTTTATAACCAAATTAGGTGCACAAATGGTTAACCTTCCGTAACTAGTTACGAAAAGTAAAATTGTTTGTCAGATTGGTTTGACATTACTTTTGGAAATGGTAACCATGGTAACATCGCTTACAATCGATTAAAATTTGAATTCAAAATAGGTTTAATTCCTATTCATTTATTTTTTTAAACTAGAAAATTATTGTATGTTACATGAAACATAACATGATTTTTGGTAACTTATGTGATCACATTCGTTGCAAAAAATGTTCGATTCGTCACGGGTAATATAATTAACTACCTATATCAATACTGTTTTGTTAAAAAAAGGTAAATCAAGTATTATGTTTTATTATTCGCAATCGCTAGTATTTACTTTGAATAATTTAGTTTCGTTTAATATTATTATTATTTTTTACTGCGTTTCTATATTATAATTGGGATTTCTTGCCTGCATTCCTCGTGAAATTCACCAATTTAATTTCTGGTAGAAGACAGTTTTTGTAAAATTGTTCCTGTGTTGGCAACATCTCCTTGTTCCAAAGGTTTTCCTTTTCATCTTTAAATATTCTTTCCACATAAAAATCATTATCGCAATATAGCCCAGTGCATTTAGGAAATTTTTATAGAGGTGACCCACCATTTTTGTATACATTTATTCTCTTACCCCCTGTTTGAAAGGGCTTTTTTTGGTTAGTATAACTCTAAGTTTGCGCACTCCTAATATCAACCTTTTCTCCGCCATCTTGGATTTGGTGTTTTTGTAAAATGTTGTATTGCGTTCTAATTATCCCACAAGTTATAAACTTGGTGTTTTTTTTTTTGAGTTATATTTTAAACATATTATATAAAAAACTGCCCGTTTAACGGAAAAAGTTATTGCCTTCAAAGTTCAAGGTTTTAGCCTTACAAACATATTTTTTTTGCTTTTTCCAAACTCAATTCCGCACCACGTTGAGGTTGAGTTCACGGTCCGTTTTTTTATGTGGTTTCTCCGATAGGCATATTCCACAGTTTCCACTTTTTCTTTAGTGAATTTCTTACTCTGTCATCATATTAATAGCCATTGTCATCTTTATTCTCACTTATCAGCGGTTGATATGGGTAAAAGTATCATTGCTGGAAGTTCGTCATCAACTTCGTCATCATCGTCATTCGAGTCTTCTACGTCTTCTTTCGCTGTAGTGTAGGTTTTCTATGGCAAGTCTTGCACAAAAAAACATTTAAAATCTGCTATTAAGTTTTATATTTTAGTTTATACGGGGTGAGAACAGTAAGCGGGTCCACTCTGTAATTTTTTTATTATTCCAAATAGGTACACTTTTGACAATTTTGAGAATATTGCTGCACAAAACTAACTATAAATTTGGGAGGATAATTTTCAATAACCAGAATCATTCGGTTTGATTGCTTTTAATTTTAAATGGAACACCCTGTATTTAGTAAGATATTTAATTGCGCATATTATTTGACGTTCACTGGTAAGTTAAAATTAACTTTAGAAAAAGAAAATAAATTATTTTATTTAGAGTTCTATTTTCAAATCACAGTTTTTTAAAGTAGTTTATTAAATTTGCACTAAAAACGTTTTTTAACTGCAGTAAACTGTAATTTTTTCTGTCGTACACTTGGATACAAGTATACATTAATTTCAATAATTTTTTAAAAGTGATCTACGAGGATATCTAGTTAGCCTAGACCAATTCCTTGCGTAAACAAAATATTGCGTTACCATAGCAACGAACAATAACTTATTAGAAGTGTCAGTGTAAAGTTTGACGTCAAAAAAGTAAACCAGAGTCACGCAATAAATTAAATGAAAAAGATGTCCACCGAAATTGTGAAAATCGAAAAATTGGAGTATCGAGCCATCATCAAGTACCTGTATTTAAAAGGGTTAAGAGGTAAGCAGATTTACGAAGATATGCTTAATACCCTTGGTGATCAATGTCCTTCGTATGCGACCGTCAAAATTGGAATGCAAGCTTCAAAAGAGGTAAATTTTCCATTGAAGATGATGACCGATCGGGAAGGCCAGTTTCTGTGTCAGTCCCCGAAAATATCGATGCAGTTCATGACATGATTTTATCAGACCGTCGAATTGGGCTAAAACGGATATCTGAAGCACTGAATATTTCATACGAACGCGTTCATCATATGGTTCACGTCAATTTGGACATGAGAAAATTGCTGCAAAATGGATCCCCAAATGTTTGAATGTTGACCAAAAGCGTGCAAGGGTAGAAGCATCGCGTTCGATCTGTGCTCGATTTGAAAACGATGTAGACTTCTTAAACCGAATTGTTACTATGGATGAGACTTGGGTACATTTCTACGATCCAGAAACAAAGCAACAATCGATGGAATGGCGACACTCTGGTTCTCCAAGACCTAAGAAGTTTCGTGTCCAAAATCTGCTGGAAAAGTTCTTGCTTCAGTTTTTGGGATTGCCATGGAGTAATCATGATTGATTTTTGGATAAGGGTAGAACAATAACTGGAGATTACTATTCGACATTACTGACCACTCTACGGGAAAATATTAAAGAGAAAAGACGCGGAAAGCTATCCAAAGGTGTTTTGTTTTTGCAGGACAACGCCCCTGCACACAAATCTCATGTTGCCATGCAAAAATTCGTGATTTAGGGTTTGAATTACTAGAACACCCCCTTATTCACCCGATTTGGCTCCGTCCGACTATCACCTCTTTCCTCAACTGAAAAAAGTTTAAAAGGTCGTACATTTTCTTCCAACAAGGAGGTAATAGAAGCTGTGGAGGTCTGGTTTGCAGAGCAAGAAGAAACATTTTTTTGAAAGGTCTAGAGACGTTGCAGGTTCGCTGTAATAAATGTATCCAATTAAGAGGAGAATATGTTGAGTAATAAAATATTTTGACATTGAAATTTTGTTTGGTTCTATAGTAGGCTAAGAATTTTTCAATATATCCTCGTATATTTAAGAAAAAAATACATTGAAATTATTTGTAGTCACATGTAATTAATTTTGGAAATAAATATTGAATACGTTTTCTATTGATGATTTTTTATATATTAATTAATTAGATTAACTTTTAAGCAATATCCAATATTGATTTAATTTATTTATAATTTGAAGTTTCAACTCAAATAACTATTAATTTTAGAATAATTCTGAAGATGACTCAATTATTATTTTAGTTGAAACTAATAAATTGTAAATTTAATTTTTAATTTGATTTTAATTTACAAAGATCATTTAGAAAAATGAAAACAAGAAATAATGTCATTCAAAAATTAGCTGGAACAACCAGGGGGGTGGTAAATGCAAAGACACTTCTTACAGCTGCATTGGCATTCGTTTATTCTACAGCAGAATATTGTACTCTTGTCTGGTTGAATAGTTCCCATTCGAAAAAAATTGAAATTTAATAATTTGTACGATATCGTACACCCTAGATTGATGACCAAGGTGTCGGTGACGAAGAAAACATTATGTCAAAGGTGCATACTGATTACACTTTTAATTTAATAAACTGTACTGACGTTGAAGTTCACAGAACGTACATAAGTCGGTAAACTATTTCCAATCTTTAAGGGAGAAATTCGGTAGTAAAAATTTATTTGAAATCCTCTAGGGAAAAGTCCTAAAATTTCTAAAATGGCTACCTGTTGATTAATGATAAGAATCAACTTAAGGCGCTTTCCAAACGTTACTAGGTTAAACGAGTCTCCCCAAATTATTTTAAGAAATCACAGGACACACCCAACAACTAATAACAAATTTTAGCGTATTAATTAGAAGAACCATTTTAATTACCTAAAAGAGCATTGCACACACACACGATTGTCTGTACTCGCCAAGCTTTACAACATCAATAAATGTTCTAATTACATATGCGTACAAATATTAACGAAGTCACTTAAAAGACACCCAACAAGTACGTGAGCTTGCCTGTAGCCAGAGGCTAATAACAGAAAATCTGAAAGATAATTTGAAAAGAAACTACGCTAACAAAAATTACCGTCACAAATACCCATGCAGGAATACTGGAAGCTCGTGATGAGCTGCGAGAACCCCCAAAAAGAAAATCAAAAACAAAGTCAAGGTTTCGTAGCTTGGAATGGTCACGAATGGGTTAAATACCCCCAAAGTCGATAAAATCTGATTTTTAATTCACAGAGAAAAAGAAAACAAAAGTAACCAAAATAAAGTATCAGAAACCAAGGTGTTTGCAGAAAAAGTCACTAAAGAGCGGTTCGTCGAAAAAGCTGCAAAATTACTAGACCCTTATGTATAGTAAAACAATGACCAACACAAACACAGAAATAAAGAAGAGTTTACACAAAGTTCAGGAAACAAAGTTTAGGCCGGAACCAATGATCAAAAGGATCCTAAAAATCAAAATGACAAAGCACATCTACCCTGACTATCAACCCCACATTGTAAAAGTATGTATAAAGAGAAAGGCAAAAAAATAAAAACAAGCACATAATACAAAATGTTGGTTTGCTGGAGAGCCAGTCGTTATTAGCCAATATCCAATCAACCACTGGAAAATAAGAAACACCGTTACTGCGGCCCGCGGTCCCAATGAGACTTACGCCAGTGCGTCGGTAGCGTTGTACAACAAAACTGTTAAGTAATGGTACCAATACACCGGTCCGTTTTCATAATTTTAGTAAAATAATTAAACCAAAAGGTTTTATTGTACACATACTTATTAACATTTGATGTTTTTTTTAAATATGAAACAAAAAACACTTGCAGCTGGTGGGGTTATAATTGATTCATCATTAGCAGTCAAAGTGTTTATCCACACATGATACTTTTAACAAGACTTTTAATAATAGAAATAAATGTAATGCGTTGGCAACACTGATTAACTGGTTAACATAAATCTTCTTTGTCCAATGTTTACACTTTAATTATTTTAAAAAAGTTACTCTTTACTTTTTTACTAACATAAGTTATGTCTTTACTGAGGAGTGTGCCGAAGGATTCTATTTTAAAGACATTCACGTATCTTCTATCCGACGTTTCAGTTGTTGTGTGTGCAACTTTTCTCAAGGTATCAAAGAATTTTGAATTTCAATGACGGGCACTGAATGGACTGCGTTGAAATAAATATCTTTAGAACCTGCTTTAAAACACATATTGACATTCAAAATTCTTCAATACCTTGAAACAGGTTCCACACCCAGCAACCAAAACGTCGGATAGAAGATACGTAAATGTCTTTAAAGTAGAATCCTTCGGCACACTCCTTAGTGAGGGCCTAAATAATGTTAAGAAACTTTACACTTTAAATAACTTTTTAGGTTAAAATACAAAACTAACTAACAATACTAACGTTTAGTAGCGAAACTTTATGTTTTACCCCAAAACGGACATACATCAAAATGCACATTTTTTAAAATGCCGTAATTCAACATTATTAATTAACATTGATTAGTCTTAAGTGCTTGACTGTTTTAAGGGTAAAGTTTAGGTGAGCATTTATTAATTTATTTATTTGATAACATTACCAATGATTTAATTTCAGAATTATTTTTAGTGTTATCACAAGTATACAAACTAATATGCCTAAACGAGTTTTGAGGTATACTTAAGCAATGCAAGGTTACTTATCATCACGGAAATTGCATAAACAAACAATAAAATTATTTTCATTTCTAAATGATGAAGTAGGGTAATTTATATAATAGATGATTTAAATCTTATCCTCTAATTGTTGCTGTTTTTGAAGGAGTTGTAAACACTGGGTTAATATTGTAATAAACCCGAGTTTGTAATAAGCATTTCAATAATTATATGTTCATAAACAATTTAAATAATTATTTATTTGCAGAGGCATATCCTAGTGTCGAACCTTTCGATCAGTCGTGTTTATATAAAATGATTAAAATATACCGATATAACAATAATACAATATTTCAGCCACAGTTACCCTGCTTTCATTAATTTTAATGGTACAAATGCTATTACACTAATAAAATCATCAAGTATATCTTAAAGCGATGCAATTTAATTATGAATGAAAATTAAATTTTAAAAATGTTTGTTTGGAAAGTTGTTCATTTGGAACACTGATGTTTTGTTTAATTGGTTTTTTAAAATGCTATTTGAATTATTGCATTTGAATAATTGTTTTCAAACAATTTTCCACAAATGCATTCTAAATATTTTTATTAAACAATACAATGTAATCATTATAGTATAAACAAAATAAATAAGCTTACATAAATTATACACATTACTATATCTTATCTTTTTTGAGATTACTAAGTTCCTACTCGTAACTGCTAAAATAAATTATTGTAAAAAATAAATTTTTAATTTGCTGTAATGTGATGATACAACTCGACTTTTCATAATTTTCTACCTACATATCAACATATACATTTGTAAAGGTTACACGATTTTATGTGAAACGCTCCATTGTAATACTATTACCACAGAAAAGAAAGTAGTTAATGTAATGAGTTCAAAAGCATCCAACAATTAAATTTGCCATCGTAAACTTCAGTAAATTACATCAATAAAATTACCCTTTCTATAAGTACATAATCAATAGTAATATCTAAAGTGCATCTTAATACGACTATAACTTTAACAAATGTCAACGAATTCTTTCAATTCTTTTCCAAATGTTATCTCATTTTCGGAAAATAAAACCTTAACTGTTGATTTCAATATTTGATAAATTCAGGAGTTGTCAAAAAATGTGTCATATTTATTGCGACGCGATTAGAATATAAATATAAAAATGAAAGGCGTGTCGCTTATAAGTTAGTAAAAATTAAATAATCCGGATGGTGAATAGTAATAGTAAATTAATTATTTTTGCTACTTCATAAAACTAAATGGATGTGTTTTAAATAACAAAAATCAAACAACAAAGAATGTTAAAAACTACTGGCGACATTAAAGCTAGTAGAATATTTTGATTTAATTTTTTTTTTGGTAGTAAAGAGGTTTCAATGTTTTATTGATTTTATAGGTTTGCGGTTGTTCATAAAATAATCGACCTGTCAATCAAACAAGAATTTCTTCACCTTTATCGCCGCTCCAACAGAATAATCTTGACGAAAGAGTTTTTTCTTTTATGTTTAAATATTTATTACCCATGTCGGTGAATAAATAGCATCTTGAGGAGCTTATAATTTAAATTTACTCTGTAAACAATTCAGAAGCAAACAATATAAGAGCGCTGACCGTAAAACGTAGTCAGCCCTCTGTAACAAAACCATCACTGTGTACACTTTATTTAAAGCAAACTACATCCGAGACTATAATTAGAATAAAATTTAGACAATGCTGTTTCGACAACAGACATCGAACAATCACATTGTAAATTTTCTTTATCAGTGAATATCTTTAGTAATATTTAAGACGTATTACATACAAGACGTAATTATAAAACGAGTTTAAAATTTTGTTGGAAAAAGACGTAGAACCAACAAAGATTTTACGATAAGTAAAACCTAAACAAACATTTAACAAAAACTCAATTAAAATTCGAAAACAGAAATCTACAAAGACGTTTCAGCAACAAAAAAAATTATGTATAAGAAAGACAACTAGAAACTGTTAAACATTAAATATGCAAATTGAAAACAATGTCGGCAGATATCTTGATAAAAGTAATTCGTATGGTTAAATAATGTCAAAACAGTTTTTAATATGAAGTTGATTTTCAAATTTATTCGCAAAATTAGGCATGTAAGATCTAATTTGTATGTTACAACAACAATCACTAAACAAATACGCGGTAGAAGAGGTAGATTCTTATAAAGTTAACATTTCAAAGCTGATAAAGATGAAACAACAGGCTCTGTGTTAAACAAGACAACAAAAACTAAAAGGCATTTTTAAAAGACATACTCCGATATAGTCGCGATAAAATCATGACGCAAATGATTGTAAACCAATGGAAAGAATGTATAAGGTAAAACGATTTCAACTGTCAAAATTTATTTGCATTTTTATGCAAAACACTTCAATTTATATAATCTAATATGGACAATAGTTATCTTATCGCATAAGTTTATTTATAACTGAAATAGCGTTCGGTAATATTGTTTTTAATTAGAGAAATCAGAAAAGTGAACTGAAATGAGTACTTTAATATCAAGAAAAAGCTAGAATCGATTTAATTCAGTGGATAACATACGGCTTCAGAGTATTAATCCATACTCTTTTAACCACGTTGTTCACATTTAATTTTTGTCATATTTGAGCGAGAAAAACTTAATTTTGTGAATACCGGTCTAGGTCCTCATGCACCCGGCAACATAGAAAGACAAAACTGACGTCACATTTAAAGAACAATATATATGTGCACCTACCAAAAAAGACTTTTATCAATATTAATTAACATAAAATTAACGAAAAGCACTTGAAGAAATTAAATTCACGAATATTAATAAATGAGTTCTTGTCGCGTGCAACGTTCATACACAATAAAAGTCAAAATCGCACAGTGGTCCGGGCAAATTTATATAAAACGACATAAGTAAAAGTCTATCTTTTGCAGATGTAACCGGCTTTCGCAGCAACCCTGCCAGTTGCTGTCGATTTACTACTGCGGATCCAGGTTTTCAGGCGCAAACCCAGCATCCAGCTCTATCTGTATGCCCGGACTCGAGATAAAACAGGGAAAATACGCAAAGCCTACTAAGATCCACAACAATTACATACGCAACACTAATTTATTCTGTACATAATGACGAGTTTAAATTTCAATTATTCAAGTTTATTTCAAAAAATGCTCGCTAAACTTGTGACTATAACGCGTTTTTAAAACATAAATGCTTCGAAGAATTAATACAATAATATTATTAAATACGAGCTTGTACTAATTTGAGTTAAGAATGTGAACTTTTTTAGTTTATCTTTATTTACCTACGTGTTGTCAAATAGAATAGTGGTATCTAACAAATACCTTTTGACGTTGGAAACGGGAAATGTTTGTCAATGGAAACCAAATAGCATTAATAATATATCTATCTTAATGGTAATGATTGCATTAACTCGTTTAACTGAGACTACGTTTCGGCAACTAAATTGGATCGTAACTGTTTAAGGTATAAATTAATTCAATAATATTGAAAAATACATACTACTCTTATTGCAATATTAAACTATTTATACCATTTCGGCAGTGCGTTTGTCTTGATTAATATAAACTGTATAATTAAAAACTATGTAAGTTAACTAAGTTTAATAATCTATCCTTGTATAAGAGTACTGGTAGGTAATCGAAGGCGTGATAATATTGCACATTGAACATATCTACATTTTTATGCAATAAATAACTCTATCAATATGTAAACATGATCAAAATCCGTAATCAAATACTTCGTATTATACATTGACGTAATAGCATAATTATTGATGTTACAAAATAATAGTAATAATATAATTATTTAAAAAAATAAATTACAGAAAAACTGATAAAATTTGAATTTATTATGTATTAAACTATATTTATAATTGATGGAAAGTATTTTAATTTAATACCGTAAATAGTTTAGAAACGGTCGCTTTAAAACAATCAGTGAATAATTTTCCAGTTCTATTTTAATGTAGAATGGGCTACAAACGAAACAAAATAAATAATTATTAAGCATTTATATTCTAAATTCATTCTGTTAAATTGTAAAGGAAAAACAGACGAATTTGTTTAGTATTTCTGCTGTGTTGAACAGATTTCGAATCGTTGTGACCGGAATTGAGTCATATGGATTTAGCTTAGTTTTTTTATTTACTTCGCTTTTTCCAATAGAGATCGCGTTTAGCATGTTTCAGATTTTGTTAATTTTCTTAATTTTTAGTGACGGCTTGTCATTGAGGTCAATTGGTCAATGTCCCACCAAAATAAATATGTCACAGCGTCTAATTTTTATCTAAAATACGGGGTGCTGTGCTGTAAGTAGCCTGTTAAATGTTAAGATGAAAGTATTAAGAAATAGAAACTTGAAATTCGTGTATAGGGCGTTTAAGAGGTAATTTGTTTAATAAAAATAATAGCACTTTCGGATATACTGGCAGTTTCAAATAGCATCGCACTAGGTACAAAATCTGTTACTTAATATTTGAAAGGTTCACATTAAAAAGATGTGAATGTACCAGATAGTGTTTGCATCTAGAGTTGATTAATAAGAGATGGACAACATTACCAGTTTTATTGTAAACTTTACTCTTATGCCGTATTGCAAGGGTGGTTTTTCAAAAAAAAGCACTAGGTTCAAAATTTATTATTAAAAATTTGAAAGGTACAAAATAAAGAGATGCAAATATACCTATACGGATTGATTCTGCTTGTGGAAACGTGTACTTTACTCTTGTGCCTATAGTATGCGGGGGTAGTTCTTCAAAGAAGGGCATGGGGTACAAAATTTGTTAGTGAATATTTGAAGAACCTAAATTAGTATGCAAATGTAAATATGTCAATTGCTTCTGCTGGTAATAATGGGTACTTTACTCTTGATAATAACATGCAGTAATGTATGGATAACAGAAATATTGCAGGACCCGTTCGGTTTACCAAAACTTCGGATTATAGAATTCAAAATAAATGATATGCATAATCCGAACACGTATTCATAGATACCTTCTTTAACCGTACAAATACATTCCTGTCACAGAAAAATAGGTACTCAGCGGTTATGAAAGCTTTTATAAGTATATTCAATATGTATACATAATTATGTACACTCATGAAATTTAAAACTTGGACACCACAATTTCTGTAAACAAAAGTTTGCACATTGTGAAGCGGGCTTAAGGGTATCATTTACAATTCTAACAGCAGGTAGTCTCAGCAGGGGTTATCTTATAGAAGGACTGTAGAATGAATCATTACACTAAGCACGTTTTAGAAAATAGGTAATTTACGTTGCTTACTTAATTTTTTCTTTAAAGAATATATTTGAAGGTATCGCTAATTAAACACCATAGCTCGATTAATTATCGAATCAAAATTTTGTTTAGGAAATGTTTACAAAATAAAATTAGAAATAATTTTGATTTAAAAACGTCTACAAGCAATAACTTTTAAATTAAATCAAAAACTAAACATGGTTATTTGGGTTGACTGATTATTACTTATTTTTAAATAAATCTAACCTACTAATTATTGTAAGTTATTAAAAAAATCATTAAACTCTCTATTCATAATATTTAGTCCTTACAAAATGTATATTTTATGACGTTTCATTTTTTCTGTAGTTAATATAAAAGTGAAAATAAAAACTAAGGCAATTCTTATTGTCAACGTATATATTTAGTTTTTTGACAAGAATTTATTACATAATTATAATTAAGATACCAAGTTATAGTTTAAAATTAAATGAAAACTTTTTTTTAAATAAAGGTATTACTATATAAATAAATATAAGAAATCAATAATGGGTGTGACCTCCATTATTATTGATACATTCTTGGAGGCGTCTGCTCATTGACGCTATCAAGGTATCAATATAATTAATATTAATCGTTTCCCATGCGGTATCAATGGCTGCAATTAGTGCATTACGGTTTACTGGTATAAAATTTGGCCCTTGTTGTCTTCGGATAACAGCAAGTATTCGAGCCCAAACATTTTCGATAATGTTAAAATCTGGGCTTTTGCTGGCCAGGGTAACAGCTCCAAGTTATTTTCTCGTATCCAATTGCGCACAACCCGCGAAGTATGAATAGGGGCGTTGTCCTTTAACAACAAAAATACATTATGAAAATGTTAATTCAACAGATCCCGAACTATTTTTTGGAGAAAGTATAGTGAAATAAGAATACTTACTTGTTGGAAAATATAATCTTCGTCTGGATAAAACACTTCGACTGAAGGTTTCATAATAGTTTCCAAAATATCTAAATACGCAGCAGAATCAAGACGTCCATCGATAGCCCAACAAACTCCTGGATCCCGCGCGCTAACCCAACCCCACACATTCACAGAAAAATAACCACTTCGTTTTTAGGACATATGTGATTATTTTCGTAACGAGTTCCTTCCATTCTAAAACTTTTAGTGGTCCATCGTTGCGGCTATTGAACGTTTTTTCGTCGCTAAAAATCACTCGATTCCAAAATTCCAAAGGTTCGTTCACATATCGCCTTGCAAATTCCAGACGACGTCTCATATTTTCGTCACTGAGAACTTCTTTCGCAGCTTATTCTTCTTTATTCCCATTTCCTTTAATCTTTTTGTGCAGTTATACGGCATCCGGAAAATGTGTATCTGCTATAGCCCTGGAGTATGTAGCAAATGGTTGTTCTGTTACGTAATGAAACAACTCGAGATCTTGAGCACGTGTAGATACTTTAGGTCTACCACTTCCGATGGCTCTTTCCAAAGTGTGTTCAAGATTCCATTTTACTCGGTAATGCCCTACGGTGCTTTTTGGTATATCTAACATACGTGAAATTTCACGCACGCTACGGCCCGCCGCTAATTCCGAAACAATCCGCGCTTTCAAATCAGCACCGAGATGAGGTGGCATTTTCACAACACTTGAAATTTTAAACTAAAATGGAATTTACATTTCTTACTTTATTTATTGGTTCACACTACCCCTTCTCAAACAGTAGGTAATTGTTTATTTATTACATACTTCTAATGACCAATGTAACAACCCTTAGAGCAATATGACTCAAAGGAAGTAAATTAAACAAGCAAGGATATTCTATTGTTATTGAAACTTATTCATAAAGTAAAAGCCATTTCCTTATAATGCTAATGGACAGGATTTTCTTTTAAGTATTAAGATTACAATAGAGGACTTATAAACTTTCGAAAATATCTAATTATAAATATTTACACTGCAATTGCGCTTTTTCCTTAATAATTTCTTAGCAATAACATACACGTTCTTGGTTTTAAGTTGTCATAAATTTGATATGATATAAATTTGTGTTTCTAATATTACATCACAAACTAATCTTTATTCGCCAAAAAATTGTTGCTTAAGTTGTAAAGCTTCGTACACACCTGAACAACAAACCGAGCAACAAACATAACAACGAACCGAAAGTCAAACAGAACGACAAACGATCTTTTATGATTTCCACAATCCGAACAACAAACGGAACGTTTGTGCTGTTCCCATAATTATTTTCAGTAGTTTTCAGTTCATATACAGGGTGTCCAGAAACTCTCCTAACAAACGAAGACCGGATATTCCTCGGATAATTTTAAGACAATTTAACCCAATTCACCTAGTCCGAAAATGCTTCCTAAGGGAGCTAGAGCTCTTTGAAGATGGCGCCTGGTAAAGTAAAAATGAAAAGATAAACTTCGCAAACTGACAACAATTTGACAATGAAAAACGTAGGTTTTACTTTTGTTGGCAGTTCAGAGCCAACTAATGCAAAAAATATAAATTTAACTTTAATAACAAAAACAAAAAATTTTCAAATCCATTTTTCTAGAAAACGGTGTATCCTAATGACTTAAAGTAAGAGTACCTTTTAGTACTAGAATACCTGAAAATTTAATAATCTAGTGTCAGAAATGTTTAAAAGTTAAAGACAAAAAAGTTATGCGTTAAAGTTGACCTACCCAAAACGGACGCCTATGACCGGTACTAGAAATTCGCAATTGATAGAATCGATTCATCTCTGAAGGCTAAACAAGCATACTAGTTTTTGCTTTTCTAAGTAGAAGCGTTCTGGAAGTATTTAAAAAAAAACTATTTATAAGGCGCCATCTTTAAAGAGCTCTAGCTCCCTTAGGAAGCATTTTTGGACTAGGTGAAATGGGTGAAATTGTCTTAAAATTATCTGAGGAATCTCCGGTCTTCGTTTGTCAGGAGAGTTTCTGAAAACCTAAATATACGTTGACAATAAGAATTGCCTTAGTTTTTATTTTCATTTTTATATTAACTACAGAAAAAAAGAAACGTCATAAAATATACATATTATTTTGTAAGGACTAAATATTATGAATAGAGAGTTTAATGATTTTTTTTAATAACTTACAATAATTAGTAGGTTAGATTTATTTAAAAATAAGTAATAATCAGTCAACCCAAATAACCATGTTTAGTTTTTGATTTAATTTAAAAGTTATTGCTTGTAGACGTTTTTTAAATCAAAATTATTTCTAATTTTATTTTGTAAACATTTCCTAAACAAAATTTTGATTCGATAATTAATCGAGCTATGGTGTTTAATTAGCGATACCTTCAAATATATTCTTTAAAGAAAAAATTAAGTAAGCAACGTAAATTACCTATTTTCTAAAACGTGCTTAGTGTAATGATTCATTCTACAGTCCTTCTATAAGATAACCTCTGCTGAGACTACCTGCTGTTAGAATTGTAAATGATACCCTTAAGCCCGCTTCACAATGTGCAAACTTTTGTTTACAGAAATTGTGGTGTCCAAGTTTTAAATTTCATTAACTCTCTATTTATAATATTTAGTCCTTACAAAATGTATATTTTATGACGTTTCATGTTTTTCTGTAGTTAATATAAAAAGTGAAAATAAAAACAAAGGCAATTCTTATTGTCAACGTATATATTTAGTTTTTCGACAAGAATTTATTACGTAATTATAATTAAGATACAAGTTATAGTTTAAAATTAAATGAAAACTTTTTTTTTTTAAATAAAGGTATCAAGAGTGCTTTGAACACATTGTTAGATGGTTAGATCGACAGCCTTCTGCCGAATTCTTCTTAGAAGAATCACTTTATGCAGTGGCAATGCATTTTCTTCCGCCCATTGTAGACATGAATTAAATAACATGACCGCCTCCTTACTGGATATTTTTTGAATAGGTTCTTCGTCATCAGAGTTCTGATTCCGTCCTGTGACAGAAGCGATGATCTCATCATCTTCTAAGATATCTAGATCCAAATGTTTCTCATCTTCACCTCTTGCCCATTTTTCAACTTCTGTTTTAGTCAACGGATTATCAGCACGATTCACCCTGTTCACTAACTCCACTAGATTAGGTTCTCCATCAGACCATTTTTCTCTTAATTCATTCAAAGGCATTAAATCTTCTACATCCCATTCATCCATGGTATTGGTCGAAAGAAGTTGAGACCATGACTTCTTCACCAATTTTTCAGGCACTTGTTTCCAAGATTCGGCTAGCGCAAACACAGCATCTTTCAACGACACATTTTTCAAACAATTCGCTATGTTTTCATCTTCTTGTAAGAGCACATCTTGCAGCAATCTTTTCCGATATGTGACTTGAACATTTTGGATCACATTCTGGTCCATCGGCTGAATCAGGGCGGTACCATTGGGTGGTAGAAACATTACTTAAATATTAACATCACGGCTGGCTAGTTGTTGTTCTGGTCTATGAGCTGAAGCATTATCCAATACCAAAAGGGCTTTTACTTCGAGATTGTTGTTGCGAAGATGCTTTTTTACGCTTGGTACGAATTCATTATAGAACCATTCTTTGAAGATAGCTTGATCAACCCGCGCACTTTTTTGGTATCGGTAATAGACAGGTAGCTCAATGTTTCTGAATGGTCTTGGATTTTTTGATTTGCCGATTACAAGCAACCTTAATTTGTGTCGGCTACTTGCATTTGCAGAAGGCATAAAAGTAATTCGATCTTTGCTGATTTTACGACCCGTTGCACCCTTTTCGTCCGCGTGTACTAATGTTTTTTCTGAAAGGCAGCGCTAGTACAAACCAGATTTATCCGCGTTGTAGATTTGCTCTGGAGAAAGACGAAATTGCTTAATTTTCTGTTTCATTTCAATACGAAATGGTTCCACGGCACTTTCGTCACTCGACAGCTTCTCCTCAGTAACTTTCAACGAGCGGATTCCAAATCTGTGCTTGAATCCTTGAAACCATCCTCTACTTGCTTCAAAATTGACTTCTTCTCCATAATTCATATCACTGAAGAACTGGCGAGCCTTCTGAAGTATGATTGCTTCGGAAATTGGTGCATGCACACAGCACACAACGTATCGACAACTCACAAAACAAACGACAACTCACAAAACAAAACAACTAAACTGTTCTGGTTGTCTCTTGATAACTAAACAACAAACCAACTCGCAGAGACGTGTAGTAAAAAAGTGTTTGATCATTTCTCGGAAACCGGCGTTCGGATTGCAGAATGCATGGTGTTTAAATTATGAATATTATTTTACGCAATTGGGGCGTTCGGATTATAGAGTATTTCGGATTATGGGGGTTCGGACTATCCATACATTACTGTATTCAATTACGGGTTGTTTCAAAAAGTTTGGTTGAACATATAAATTTCTGTAACTGGGGGTTTAGTATTTTCACCCAGTATTCTCTTAAGCGATTTCAAAGAATTTCCCGCACTACGTTCGCACAAGTCTACCTGGTAGATTTGTTTCATCGTGACGGCCTGGCTGTTTGGCATTTAGTAGATACAATTTCTATGGCGACACGCCCGTATTGGGGCTTTCACAAAAACATTTATTACGAATTCCCTTTGCCGACTTCCAAACTGCTGTTGTGTGATTGACACCGTTAAGAGCCGTTCCGACATATTCTTGTGCTAGTTTCGCCTGGTACTTTTCGCTTTTGGTTGGCCAACGTTACCGTTAGCTCGATACTCCAGGTATTTATAATATCGTTTTAATTATTTAAACAAATTTCAGAACTTTGCCGCAATTAAATAAAAAGGCTTTCAACCTAAAGTAAATTATGTAAACATTGGGAATTGAATCTATCTTTCGTGATTATTTTAGCAAAAAAGCGCTTTTGAGTTTAATTATTGTGCTGGGCCTCTTTATACTCTGATTTTTGTTTGCGTAAATTCGGTTATTTAAGACGATCCAAGGCCATTACCTAATACAATTTATGTTGGGACGAACAAGGTCAATTACACTCTTGCTGGTCGAGTTACCTTAAATTAACGAATGTAAAACTATCAACATTTTTTTCTTGTGTTTTAGGTTAGTTAAAAAATTGTAAAATTAGGGATTACAGGGTTAATAAGATTTGATTGTAGATTATTGTGACAATCTTTGTTACAATTGTTTAGACCTTAGATTATTAATTTTTTTGTTGTTAATGGGATGTTAATTTTTTGTTATCAGAAGCTTTTTAATATGTAATTGAATACGTTTTGTGTGCGTTTAATAACTTTACAGATTTGTGACTGCACCTAAAAAGTACACTTCTGGTCGAGCTTCCGGTAAACAAGAGTTGAAAAAAATCACAAAGTCATCCTTGTTTGGCGCTCTTCTAACTTTGACAAATTTCTTAATATTTGACAACCCGGCAACTTTCTAATTTGACCCAAATTATTTCACAAAAGCAGACTTCTCGCAAACCACGCCCTTTTCCCTTCTGAGCTACGGTGGACTCTCCCAATTTATGTTGCGTTTTCATTTATGATTGACGTAGAATTCCTTTTTGGACGTAACAGTATAGTAAAGACTCGCAAAACTAGTATGGTTGTACAAAGCAATGTAAAAAAAATTAGATAAAAAAAAACAATGCGTAGAAGAATTTAATATGTTGAGTTTAATTAAAACTTATCAATAGTTTCAGTTCAGCACAGGTTTAAATTATGATAATTTAATTTATAAATTATAACCTATAAGTAAGTCAGTTTGATTTTATATTTGTAGAATGACACAATCGGATTACACAGATTCACTTTGGTATTCACGTAAAACGTATTTAATATATGATTTTACTTCTGTTACTTTACGTTTGTTTTGTATTGGTTTCAGGTCATTTTATAGTGTAAGACGGACTTTTTTGAGAAAAATATTACTTTTTTATTTTCAGTAGATCGACATACGAGGCTAAGGTGAATAGTTCTCGGCTTGAGATAGAGATGATAATTTCAGTAGACATCTTGCGTGTTTTTTCTTAAAATAGAGAAACTAAAATATCGTGTAGTTCTTCGTTTTGGATAGATTAACCACTAAGGAAATTCATAAAAGATTTTCGAAGACTCTGCTCCTTTCATGGCAACCAATAAAAAGTAGGCAGGTAAATTTAAACGTAGTCGCACATCCCCCAAAGATGACCCGCGTGAAAAACGCCCAAAACCGCAACCAACCAGAAACCATCAAAAAAGTTTATGATATTGTGTTGGACAAAAGGCGAGTGAAGATGAGTTAGATAGCTAAGGCTGTGGAAATATCGGAAAAAAGAGTTCAAAACATTTTACACGAAAGGGATCCTGTTAATTGATTATATTGTAAAAGGCAAATGTTACTCCAACCTTATTGACGCTGAATGCCAAAATTTGTAAGAAGAGACCTGGCTTGAAGAAGAAGAAAATTATCTTTACCAGGACAATGATTCTATACACATGGGTGTGTTGGCAATGGAAAAAGTGCGGGATTTTGGGTATGATTTGCTTGGCCAGCCCCCTATTCTCTTGATTTGAAACCCTCAGACTTTGATCTGTTCTCAAACTTAAAGATATTTGTTCCTGGGAAGCGCTTCCCATCCAACAAAAAAGTTAAAAGGGCCGTAGATAAATATTTTCAAAACCTTTCAGACTCTCACTTTCGAAAAGGAATACTCATGTTAGAGAAGCGCTGAACCAAGTGTGTTGAAGTCAAGGGAGATTATGTAGTAAAATAAAATCATTTTTTAACTAAAAGTCGCAGTTTTTCATTGTCAAGTCGAAAAATTTTTACCTTACCCTCGTAGAGGTAGATACTATTTATTAAAATATTTAACAAATAACAAAATAAACACAAAATTATAGAAAATAAATCATTTATTAAAAAATTGATAAAAAATTTATTATTGTGTTAATTCTCCAAAATGACAACCGACATTTATGCATTGCTGTGTTCGATGTTCAAATGAAGGTGATTAGATTTTAATAACACAGAGATGTATTGATTTAATTTCCAACTGTGTATTATTATGATTTGTATTAATTATTAAATATTTCAATAAGAAAAAAATGCTGCCAGGTTTTTTATAGTAAGGGTAATTTGAGATTATTAAAATTGAAATGTAATTGATCCACCCTGTATGATTACAGCGCACAGAAGCAAACATCGGACCCGGAAAATATGCAACTAAATTTAAAAATAATAGTGGGAATACAATCCACTAATTACAATAGAAATTGCCGTAGCGGTATACTCGCCGACGAAAGTTTGTTTGTTGTTGTTTTCGCTGCACACGAGCTTGTTATTTCGTTTGTTTTCTTCTTATTTGTTTTTCTGAGTGTACAACTTAGAGCACAGCGACATTGAACCCGCCCACCAGGTCGCATGTTTGCTTCTGTCAACTGTAGTTATTAATTAATTAAAAATGTTATTTTAAAAATATTCTTATTTTCACATCATTGTTAGTATTTTGTAGAGTATATCAATTTATGATACACATATGCAGTGTGGAAGAGCCAAATGGAATAAATTCAGTAGCACCATTATTATGCATTTTTTTAGAAAATTCTGAGACACGTCAATTTCTAATTATAAAATGACATCTTGCAAGGGTATAAATGTCATCCCACAGTTTAACCCTCTTTAGGTGACAGCTGTAACCCCCAAAATCTTCAAATTGGAAATAGGGGCTTCTGATCCTTCGTTTGGAAGGTCTTTTCATCCTCTCTTCAAAACTGCTATGTTTTAAATTTTATTGCAGAAATTAACAAGAAAAAAAGATAAGTTTTTTCAAAGTAAGAAATTCGTTACTTTAAAATAAAAATTAAACAAATATTGCAATTTTGTAATGATAATGTAATAAAATTAAAAAAAAGTCATTATCAATGTAGTAAATATTCAAAATACACGCCTCCAACATCTTGGGAGCATCCTAGACGTAAATAGAAATGTCTTCTAATGTTAGTTAACATCTGCGGGGTGATTGACCTATCATAAAAGTTATTGTGCCTCTTAAGTCAGTTACATTGTCGGATTTGGTTTTGCAGACATATCCCCCATAGGAAGAAGTTTAACGGCAAAAGATCAGGCGATCGTGCAGGTAATTCAACAGAATCACGTCTCCTTATCCAGTGATTTGGAAGGATGTGCGGAGATATTAGCGCCCAATCCACTGGAGCTCGTTCCCAAAAAGCTTTTTTTTGATAATCGTGAAGGAAAACGTAAAATAATTGATAATCATCTTCATTAACGTCTACACAACCACTTTTCTAAAGTTTTTCCTGTGGGACTATTTTGCAAATCCTTTTTTACCCATCCACGTGAAATAGCATAATCCTATACATGTTATCGCCCTGTTTTCTCAATATCACCACAAGTTGTTGCCAACTATTGACCTTAAATTTTTTTTCTTCTTTTTCTTTGTTTTTTAATTTTCAAATAGCGATCTATTGTTTTTCTAAGCTTCTATAAAGTCTCTGATTACATTTATTGGTACATTACGTACATTGACATCCTTATCCTTAAAGGTACAATTTACGCGGTTTAAGCTTTTGAAAGGAATTAATGGAGTACACAACCGTGAAAGAATTTATTTGTGTCTACCCACATGTAGCTTACGAGTCCGACGAAATGGAACGTGATAGCGGAGTGAAGGATAAGCGAACTTATGTTCTTTTCTGTTGAAGTACACCAATTTTTCTTACAGAAAGAACGCCAGTGGATGGGGCCCTATGCCGGACATTAACTTTGTAATGTGCTGGTTTACATTGCATTATCTGAAAGTTGTGGATTTCTATGAGTTGGATACAAGTTTGCCACCGTCAAGTCGGTACAACATAAGGAGAGAATCATAATAAATTTCTTTTCACTTAACATGAAGTCAAACACAGTTATATCACTCTCATATTTTTCAGCTATCAAATTCAGCATTATTAAGAAATTTATTATTTGCATTTTATCTTTTTTGTCTTTCATTTGAGCTTTTGAGTAATGTGTGTGATTACATTTCACACCTATCAAATCAAAAATTTCTTTGTCAAATCTTTTTTGAACAATGGACAAAGAAACGAAAAGGGGAGTGAATACCTCATGAAAGAAAAAAATGATTTGTCGAGTTTGCAAAGAAAAATTCCATTGTTATTGCAGGTAAGCAACCTAATTAATTGATTTATAAACACATCCAAGGATTGTGGAAGAGAGGAGACAGAAACCTTAAATAGTATGTCGGGGATCTCCAAAACGTTGAAAGTAAGAAAGATAAGAAAATTTGATTTAATAATGTGCCTACATCTATTCTTAGATTTCACAAGATTTGCGCCACAGCGCCTTGTCAAAACAAAAAGCCAAGAATTGCAAATATTGCAGAGAAAATATAGGAGGGCTGAATATAAAGAAATACTAAGCAACATCAAGAAAAATATACTTGAAATTGTCAAATAGTTAGGTAAAATTTGATTTCGATGAATCAGCTGCGGACCAACAAATCAATAATCTTATTAGATTGATAATGAGACTGTACCCAGTTGTGGTTTTGCTGTACAAGATGATAGCATGACTATAGTTGTAGTGAATAATGTAAAAGCAAAGGGAAAGAGTCGAACACAATTGGAAAATAAGTTAAAGAAACTCAATAATAAGAATTTTTAGTATTTTGTTTAGATAAGATTAGTCAACGCGACTTGTTCGGACCTTGGTCACGAGTAAAGAATCCGTTTCGACAACACGACTCTTCACGGTACGTCATCAGTGGCTCGCCTCTAACATACACATTTTAAATAACGCACTTCTCCATTTTTGAAATTAATGTAATTTGTAATCAAATTTTGAATACCTTGTGGGCGATAATTCAATGACTAATACGGATTTCGAAAATATTGTTTTTACTCTTCCATTTATCTCAGAGGCGTCTATCACCTGTCTAAAATGGATAAAAGGTGCTATGCTGAAAAAAAACTACATGTTTCAAATTTTTTTAAGATTCAAAATATCTAAAATGTCGTTATAAAATTTTGCCATAAATCAAAAATAGAATAACATACCGGTTATTCCATTTAAAATAGAGAAGTAAATGGCGATTTCCGGTAACACCGACAGGAGTGGAAAGAAAATGTGAAATAACCTTGGAGTAAAAAACTTCAAAATCCTAAATTTTTTTTACACAGAAAACATATATGACTATTAAGATGCATAGAATCCATAGTAAATTTATCAGATATCTTTTTGTACCTATCTCACAGGAGGCATCTAGCTGATCTCCAAGCGAATAAAAACGGACATAAAAACATAAAAATAGTAAATTATGTAAATCAGTAAACAAAGAACAATAGATCCCGTTAGAACAAAAGGTAAACAAAAACTGGCGAACCGACAAACCGTTTTAAAATTAAGAAAAAGTGACTTGTAGTAGCTAATGCACTTTTTAAGGGTGAAAAATGTGTACTACCAAAAACGTTTAGAACAATTAGTAAGTAATCATTTTGAGCAACCATTAAAACACTAAGCACATAAATGCATGGTTAAAACAAAACCGTTATTCGGGATTGGACTCAATCAGTTAGTTCACTAAAGCAACTTTAAATTTGAAACAATAATTTTGATGTTTGTTTGAAGAACGACGTAATAAATCTAACATTAATTTCAATAAGCGTATGAAAAATAAGATGTGTACATGGTTGGCATACTAACTTGTCGAAATTAGTGTTAAATGCAAACTTGCTCGAAAATTTCAAGCCCATGTATGAAACTAACACCAAATGCGATTTGGTTTTGCTAGCCGCAACGGCTAGTTACTCGTAACTGTTATTTCCAAAACGATTTAAATGCAAGGCACCTAGTGCGAAAGTTAACATCCAAATAATAAAAAAACGTCCCCTGATGTCGGCGATGACGTTAAGTAATACAATCAATCAATACAATCGTCGTAACTATGGAACGGATTTCTTCTGACACTTTAATTAACGACCTAAAATATTATTTTTGCAGGATGATTGAAAATGAATTAAGAAAACTCACCTAATGCGTTAAGTTATCGACGCACGGTTTTTAGATAATATCGAAAACAGAAATAAAAAAGAAATTTAATACGCCAGGCGACGAGGAATTTTTGAATTAACAAAAAGTCAATGGCGTGTCATACGGCAAGAACAGTTTAAAATGTGCTTAGTCGATTTTTGCTTGTAGCACATTGTTAGTACGATTCAATATCCTACTTACAAATTTCTATCAAAATTCTTTAACGAATTTGTAGATAAAACATCTTAAGCGCTCACCATTTTATTCAACGTTTAGATAATTTGAAGGTAAATCATGATGATCTCCTTGTTAGTTTTGATGTTATATAATTGTTTACAAAGGTTTTTTGTCAAAAATTATCTTGCAATTATCGATCAAATATTATCTCAACATAGTGAAGATGTAGGATTGATACCGTTCACACAAAAGTGTTTTTTGTCCACTTATTTTCAATTCTGCAATAACTTTTAAGAACAGGTTTTAGATGCTGCTATGGGATCATCTTTATCTCCTGTTGTCGTCAACAGTTTTATGTAAGTTTTTAAATCCATTGAAACTTCGGCTGTATAAAAAGATGATACTAACGTCGACGTACTTTTATGAAAATTAAGGCAGTTATTTGCCACCTTATATGATTTTAATGGGATCCGGACACTTCGCCGAATGAACATAACTTCGAATGGACACAACTTCGAAACTTGGACGCAACGTCGAAATGATATATTGGACATAACGCTGAAACTGAACATAACGCCGAAATTAGCTGATGGACACAAAGCCGAAAATGAACACAACGTCGAAAAACAAAAACTGACATGTTTTTCGTATTAAGAGGGATTAATCTTTACCCCCTTTAAATACCCTACGTATTTAAAAACACTTTTGTTTCATTTAAATTTGTTTTAATTAATGTAAGTTGTTTTCATGTGATCGGGGGTAAATGATGTTGGTTGGTAGGTTACAGTTATACAACTGTTTTCTTTACAAAATTATTTTAATGAATATCCGATCTACGTGGTGTCAGCTATTGCTTTTCGACGTTATGTCCACATTTCGACGATATGTCCAATTACTGATTTCGGTTTTGTGTCCATTTTCGACAATGTGTCCAGCAGATGATTTCGGCGTTGTGTCAGTTTCGCCGATATGTCCAATAATTCGTTTCAACGTTGTGTCCAAGTTTCGGCGTTGTGTCCATTCGACGTTATGTCCATTCGGCGAAGTGTCCACGACTCATTTTAACTATAGAGAGAACCCATTTAGAAAAAATTGTGTCAGTATTGATTCTTCCCTTTGGTAAATTAAAGAAACTTGTAGTATAATTTCATTAATATTGCTGCATAGTATTGATACACTGTCTAATAGCGTAAAATTGACAGAGACAATTACAATCACATTTTATTACAACGAACATGTAGTTTATTTTTCGCGACTGTCTTTCTATCACAGTATTCCAGGAGGTACCGTTGTAAATTAGGAGCAAATTCAAATATAATTATTCAATAAAATTTATTGTTATATACAAACGACTGTAATTTAAATTCATTTGAAAGTATGTACACAACGAAATAGATGTTTATTTTATGCAAATAAAACCACAAATGGATTTGGGTTTAAATTTTGCAATATTTAAATTCATACTGAGGGACAACTTACTCTTAATCAGACGTCAATAATTTTTTTGTGGTTGAATGTAAATTGTAGTTATCTTATAATCCGCACATAAATTTAACCGTCGAGAAATTAATTGTGTACTAACACTTACCCAGTTTTAAACGACCATTGCTGCGATTTTTATGATACCGTAATATTCGAATATTGATGTGATTGCAATTGTAATGCATGCAAAACACTTGCGGCAAATAA
Source organism: Abscondita cerata (assembly GCA_030710515.1). Taxonomy (NCBI): domain Eukaryota; kingdom Metazoa; phylum Arthropoda; class Insecta; order Coleoptera; family Lampyridae; genus Abscondita; species Abscondita cerata. Next base: position 28,857 of record JALBCR010003637.1, on the reverse strand, counting down.
CTAGGCTGCGTGAAGGAAAATATGATAAAGTACCTACACAATAATTATATGTACACGCAAAGCATGCAAATTGAGATTAAGTTAACGTTTCAAAATTGATTTTTAAAAATATATAGATAATTACTTTACCCATGTTTATGATTTCTTTGAATAATTAATTATTATTTTGTAGTATTAAGCACCTTCATAAACGTCAGTTTCGTATTAATATTTATTACACGTTAAATGAATCTCTAAGATCTGTGAAGCGCGACAGACGATTACGATACATGATGTCAGTAGCCGAGCTGATGAAAAATTGCGACACAAAAACGCATTTTTAATCCGAATAAAACATGCTATATTTTTTCCAACCGAAATCATCTATTTACCTATTAATTTTTGCTTTGAAGTTATTGAAACCACATTGGGACAATAAAACAAATTAGATAATTAGTCATAAATACTTTGTCAAACATTAGTCGCCATTTGCTAATTGAGTTGATTTGTGATTGTTCATAGTCCAATTTGTTAATACAAAACGAAGTATATTTCCCGCAGAAATGCCAAATATTTACAAAGGAGCAAGTTGATCGCTTTTTGAATAGTGCACCTGATAATTTATATTTGATGATGAAGGTAAACGCTTTAAAAATAAAAGAACAAAATTTCTAAAAAGTTTTTTTATAGGTTATCCTTAAGCTGCGTCCTCACTGAGTCGACACTGTCGATTGACTCTGTCGATCGACGTTGTTGATTAGCAAGTCGACAAAACTGCATCTGTCCACACCAGATCGACAGAAATGTTTGTCGATCAGTCGAAATCAACATGTCAGACGAAGATGACGCATTAGTTGCTTGTGCCGCATATATTATTATCGCCAAAAGAGAAAACTTCCCCGTAAAAGAAGATTTTGGGTTCGACCAAGCCTGCGAAGTAGAGTTAGATACAATGCTAGCGATTTGATAGAGGATTTAAGGAAAGATGATGTCAACATATTGAGCCTTGAATACAGGTGTAATGGTGGATTTAGAAATTTTTTTCGAATGTCGGAAAGTGAATTTGAATATTTATTACAAAAATCGGGCCAAAAATTTGTAAAGAAGATACCAATTGTAGACCTGCCATTCCCATAACGGAGCGTCTTGCTGTAACGTTGCGATTTTTATCAACTGGAGATTCGTACCATTCACTAATGTATCTTTTCAAAATTTCAAAACAGGTGATTTCCAAAATTGTTCTGGAGGTGTGCGAAGCCCTTATTGATGTATTACAAGAATATATAAAGGTAAGTACTTAATATTTATTATTATTTACGAGATACATATAAAAAGAAATACCTAGTATAGCTACTTTTTAATCAAATTTTAACGACTACAAAGAGCAAATAAGAACAAATAACAGTAGTACAAATAAGCTAAAACTAAATATTTAAAGTAAATCCTAAATGAAAATAGTACCGCGCATATCTATGTTTATTGTGACGTATGATGTCGTGGAGTTTGCAGCTGGGTGAGGAAATTATCCACAGCTTCATCTTCATCAGTAGTCATTGTAGAAGTTGACAGTGCAGGAGTTGGGGGATTACCAGAAGAGCATGAGGAATATGATTCCGGCGACTGTTGCGGCGGTAAAATCGTTAGTAAGCCACCGGAATTAGCTGGAGGCAAAAAATATTGCTGAGACAGAGGATAATAGTGCTGTTGCTGAGACCGAGGATAATAGTGCTGATGCTGAGCCTGAGGAGCCTGCTGCTGTGGTTGTTGTGCTACGGGATAATTATAATTTCCCAATTTTGCTTCAAACAAAAGTGTACTTATTTTGTGTTGCACTATAGCTTGAGCATAAGTAGTAGGCAAGTTTCTTAATGTCACAGCCACTTCTTCGCCACATATGGTGAACACATCCTTTGGTTTTTGCAGCTAATGTTTGCTTCATTGCTTCGTATGCTTCATTGACCATTGAGTCATCGAATCTTCTTTTCCTTGATGGTACATGAGCAAGAGTTGGAGACTTGAACTGTTTTTTGGAGTAACATTGTCCTTTGCTTTTTCAACATTATTGGCCTGTGAGTTACTCATCGTAGAGTCTTGTGAGCTGTTGTTTTCATCATTTAAAATGCAATGTTGCGTGTTCTCAAGGTCATCAGTGGTATCCACATCGTTGGCATCGTCCACGGCATCCATTACCGATGAAATCTGTAATATAAATATTTTTATTTTACTACTGTTGTAACTGTTTTCAGTTTAAAGATTGAAAAATAAAATTAAAAATATTAAAATTACTTTTTTTATTTCAGATGCCTAAAAACGAAGCAGAATGGAAAGCCGTTGCCGAAGACTATCACAATCGTTGGAATTTTCCGAACTGCGTCGGAGCTATGGACGGAAAACACATATCGTTGCAGGCTCCAATAAACAGTGGCAGTGAATTTTTCAATTACAAGGGATTTTTAGTATTGTATTGTTTGCCGTAGTTGACGCAAATTACAACTTCATTTACGTTAATGTGGGATGCCAAGGGCGCATTTCAGATGGTGGCGTGTTTAGTAGTACCACATTTAATAAGCTTCTAGAGGACAATACAATGCATTTACCTGAAGAAAATCAACTCCCAAATAGTGAACTAAAAAGCCCATATGTTTTTGTTGGAGACGATGCATTTCCTTTGTCAAAAATATAATGAAACCATATGCAGGAAATCACACTAAAGGTTCTAGCGAAAGAGTATTTAATTATCGCCTCAGCAGGGCTCGAAGAATATCAGAAAATGTGTTTGGCTTAATATCTAACGTATTTAGAATATTTCGTAAACCATTGCTATTGGAACCCCAAACCGCTTGCAAGGTGACGTTAGCAGGATGTTACTTGCACAATTTTCTTAGAAAAAGTGCATCTAAAAGCATTTACAACCCTCCTGGAACATTCGATTCTGATTGCTCTGATTCAAGAGACGTTATTCCAGGAGCTTGGAGAAATGATAATCACCCTGGCTTAGCAGATTTACCCAGAATACCCAGACGAAGTGCACTGCATGCCCAGCAAGTGAGAAACACCTTAAAAGACTATTTTATGACACCCGAAGGAGAAGTTCCGTGGCAATACGAAATATGTTAAAATGTATTGTTTGACAACATAAATTTAAAAATAAAAATAAAGTTTTTAGTTCTCAAAATCTACATACCTGTAGCTCTGAATCCAACATCTCCCTGGGCTTATTTTTGTCCAGTAAGAATTTCAAACTTTCAAAAGCAAACCATTTACTTGTATACACATCCTCGGTACCAGTGCCAGATTTCTTGCTATCCTTTATTTTTTCAATTCTCTTGAAAATTGACTCTGAAGATTTTTAATTTTTGTTCTACAGCTTGCTTCTCCATGTTAAATTGATTAGCAATTTCCATCAGGGCATCGTGCCTCAAGTTTCTGTTCTTATAGTTTTTCATTTTGGAATCCCATAGATTCTTTTTCAGTTTATATGCCTCAATAAAGGCTATGACTTTATCTTGCTCCCATTCCATTTCTTCTAACGAATACCACAAAACACGAATACTACGATGTCAACAAGATGGTTAAAACAGTTTGTCGAATGTCAAACGTCGAAAACACGTCAACACACTAATGTCGATCGACTGCTCTTTGATGTTTACCGACAGGCGATGGAAAACAAATCGACACGTCGATCGACTTATTTTGTCGATTGTCATGGTCGTTTGCCACGTACACACCGAGTCGACACTGTCGATCGACAGTGTCGACTCATTGAGGACGCAGCTTTATATTGGGAGTTGAAGGTGCATGTCGTTCTGATAAATTAGTCAATTTAACAATTGAAAATATTGAAGATGTAAAATCAGCTTTAATTATAAAAATTCCCAATACCAAAACCAAGAGACCACATTCTTTTACTGTGCTGGGAGAGAATTATTTCAGTTTCTATCGAAAATATGTTGCTTTACAACTATCCGGATTGGTAGAACGTCGATTATTTATGTCAACGGAAAATGTCATCGAATGGTAATCGGTATTCATAAAATCAGTGCCGTCTCGCAAAAAGTAGCAACATTTTTGAAGCTAGACAACTGGAAAGAGTACACCGGACGCGCATTAAGACGGACGTCAGCTACTCTTTTAGTTGACGGTAGTGGTGACCTCAATTCTCTTAAAAGACATAGAAGATGGAAATCGAGCACTGTAGCGGAAGGCTACATTGAAGACTCATTGTTGAATAAAGAATATATTACGAAAAAAATATTAGAAGTTGATAGTGATAATGATAAACCAAGCACCGTTGTCATATCTGATTTTACATCTGAACATAATATAACTATTAATGAAAACGTGTTGGACTGCTTTGAAAATTGCTCCAAGTATGAGGGTACTAGTAGTTCCAGTGGATTATTTAATTTTAATATGTTGAAAGTAGTGCTTAAGGAGGTTGTTTCAAGAAAAATCTAAGGTACTTCTTTCTTAATTTATTTATTAATAATATCAGACGACCCAGGTTTCAATGCTTCGAAGCATTGTTATCAAGTCATTTATATCAAATTACTTACTAAAAACAAAATACAGGCAAAATGTAAGATTATAGAATAAATCAAGTGCGCTTACCAGCTAAAATTCATTTAAAATGATCAGAAACATTGTTAAGTTGTATAATAATAGTCTTAGAAGAAGCATAATTTTTCTAAATATTTTACAGGTACGTGTGCTAGTAAAATGATAGACAATGCAAATAGTAAATGCAAGTTTGAAGTAATAAAATTGTACAAGAGTAGCGACCTCTGTTGTTGAAATTAATTAAAAATTTCCGTAATGTAGAAAACTGTGTTGAAGATAAAGTTAAATTTATACAGCTATAGTTTATTTGCTGAAAAATGTAACATAAGAGATTAAGTCGTAAAATAAAATCCACTTAGAAGGCGTCCGATAGTTGTATTCAATATGCACCTGAAATGCAAAGTAAAACCAGTTCTATATTATGGAAATTTGACAACAATAGAACAATAAGTTTCTACTACCTAAGGGTCAGCGGTTCTCAATATTTTTTAGTATTTTATTTGTTACAAACAAAATTTGATTGATTAAAAGTCATAATGCACGCATCAATAAATAGATACATTTTACCGTAAGTAAAGGATAATACAAAAATACACAATAAGATTTCAAAGCATACTTTTAATATATAATTAGGAACAAATATAATTAATTATTGCTCACAAATAATGAAGGAATTCTGTAAATGATGTTAATAGGCTACGAAGAATTTAGGAAATCCATTATAATCCAATTAGTGGAATAATGAAAGGAAAGTTTTTCCAAATATATAGTGCAATATAATCACTGCGCCAGCTTATTTTCGTATGGAACCCGTGCGCAATGGATGCTACTGAAACTAAACGTAAAATTTTGTTGAATGTGTACGATTATTTTGAAAAGGAGAAGAATCATGGTGCGCCACTTACTTCAGTAATGGCTGTTCAGCAAAGAACGGCGAATGCGGTACAAGTAAGCAGACAAACAGTGGCGAGGACATGTTCTATGCGAGAAAGTGCAAGTGATTTAAAGAGAATTACATATCGCTGGCCTAAAAAATGTACGACGAACCTACCAGAGACCACAAAGAAAACCATCCGAGACTTGATTTATGATATGTATGCAAAAAAAGAGCATATAACTCTGGACACATTCTTAGCCGTATTAAAATTGAAATATGTTTGCGATATTGGCAGATCAACCTTGTACTGAAGGAAATTGGTTTTAAATTTAAGCAGACCAATAACAGACGAGGTTTATGCGAGCAATCCCATGTGGTTTCCATGCGTAATGTATTTTTGAGGAAGTACTTAAAAATCTACAGTCCAAAATTCCACACGAGTTCGTCTTTTAGACGAAACATGGATTTTAGTAGAGGTGCAAGTAAACGTAGTTGGCAAGATGACAGTGTTAAAAGTTTAAAGCAACCTACTAAAGCTTCCGATGGTAAACGTTATATTATTGTCAATGCTGGTGGCCGAAATGGTTTTATAGAAGGGGGCAGTTTAATATTTTCTAGTACCAAGAAGTCCGCAGATTATGTTTGAGAAGTGGTTTGAGGAATGCATCCTACAAAATCTTAAACAGCCGCCAATCATTGTTCTTGATAATGCATCCTACCACACACGCAAAAGTGAAAAGCGTCAGACAGCTTCTTCAACCAAAGACGATATTAGAGCGTGGTTAAAAAGTAAAAACATACAATTTGATACTATGATGTTCAAGGCTGAGTTGTTACAATTAGTGCAGGAAAACCATCGAGGTTCCGTAAATAAATATGTTGTCGATGAAATGGCATTAAAGTACGGCCACGAAATTCTGCGTCTGCCGCCATATCATTGCCATTTCAATCCCATTGAATTGGTGTGGGGAATTGCGAAAAAGTTTTACGACGACCATATAGGCGCTACTTCAGGAATAGAAGAAGACGTGCTTAAAACTTGGAACGACGCATCAACTAAAATAACTCCAGACGTATGGAATCGCTGTGTAACTCACACAGAAGAAATAATCAAAGACCCCTACAAGCGTGAACAAATTATAAACGATGTGCGACCTTTGATTTTTACTGTAAATACGGATAGTGACTTAGAAGATGATCACTTTACTTTTAGTGATAGTGACAACGATCTCTAAATAATATCCAAGTGTAGCAATAATTAATTATAGTTGTTCCTAATTACATATTAAAAGTATGCTTTGAAATCTTATTGTGTATTTTTTGTATTATCCTTTACTTACGGTAAAATTTATCTATTTATTGATGCATGCATTATGACTTTTAATAAATCAAATTTTGTTTGTAACAAATAAAATACTAAAAATATTGAGAACCGCTGACCCTTAGGTCTTATTTTTTTATTTTTTTTTAATCAAATTTTCTTCCTTAAAAATTGGTTTTTTTTTTCATTTCAGTTCGTTTATTCCAACTATTGGTCGCCTTCTAAGTGGATTTTATTTTACGACTTAATCTCTTATGTGACGTTTTTCAGCAAATAAACTATAAGTAAGGTATGTTCAGAATGTTTTTGATAAAACTGAAATATGTAAAATCAAGATGCATATTAATTAGTTTGCCATTATCAAGAATGGTTTACCCACAATATTAACTTTCTCTAGCTTTAAAATGATTTTATTATTGTTAATAATAATAATAATAATTTGAAAGTCTGAAGGATTGTAATTATGATTATTTTCAATGATATGCTTAGCTAAGTTAGATTTGTTAGTGTAACAAAGTGCAAAAGCTCGTTTATGTTCTTTGCGTCTAGTTTTAAAATTGTATGACATATTGCAGTTACTGCAAAGAAGTTATCAAAGTTATTTTAATAAAATTTAAAAGATTGTTTGTTTGAAAAGCAACTTTTATATTATGTTTTTGAATAAATTAATTAAATTATTGGAATGTTTATTAAAATAAGTAAATGAAGTATAGTTAGATATATCTGATGTACTTATTGTAAAAAAGAATTGTTTAAGATTGTAGACATTTTTAAATTTTTCTTTAAACTAGTTTTATAATTAGATGATCTTTGTAACCATTATTGAATGCGATATGTCTTATAGTGTTCAAGTCTGTGACAAACTTTTTATAAGATAAAGTAAAAAGTCTGTGAATGTATGCGTTAAAAGCTGACATTTTATGAGACCAAGGGTGATTTGAGTGAATTATAGTATTCGTGAAGGTAAGTTTTCTAAAAATACTAAGAAATTAAAAGATAAGTCACCGTTTGATAAAGTTAAGCTTAAGTCTAAGAAATTAATTGTGTTGTTTATTGATAAGATTTCTGCAAGAAGTGGGCTTAGACTAGAGCCCAAAGCAAGTCCTTAATTTTGTTCGTAAATTTTGTGATTAAAGGTAAAGTGGTTTTGTGTCAGACAAATGGTTAACATATTGAATAAAAAATCAGATTCATTGTCGTTTAATTTCGATTGATGAATAAGATCTTTCAAAATTGAAACTAATTTAAGAGTTGGTATGGACGGAAATAAATTAATGATATCTAAAGAAAGTAAATTGAGTTTTCGGAAAATCGTTTAATTTTTTGTAACTCACTAATAAGTTGGTATGAATTTTTGATGGAATTTTTAAATTGGAAGTTCAAGTTGGATTTAAAGGTCGAATTTAACCATTTATTCAAGTCATATGTAATACTATTTTTAAAATTTACTATAGGTCTTACTGGAAGGTTTGAGTTGGTAATTTTGAAGTTATGTATGTTTTTTGATTTTATGAATTTTTGGTAGTGTATAAAGACGTGGCAACGTAGGATCCGGTGGGTAAGTGTAATAGCACGTTTCAGTCAAAGCGATGTAAGAGAAAAAAGTTCCGCCCTAGTGCTATCTTTTTCTGTCAGTTTTACCAACACGAATCCTCTAAAATACTGTAAATTTTAAATTATCACCAAAAATCAACCCAAGTCAAGCTAACCTTAAAATTTTTAATTATTTGTTTGAGTTTTGTGTTTGGGTTTGTTCTGCGTGGTTTTTATCTTTTTTTGATCGTTTTGCTGCTTTTTTTACAAACAGTCTTTTTCAAGACTAAATTGTTTACTATTACGTCTGTCTTCTGTAAGTATTTAAAATTGTTTTATTAAGTACCTGTAATTTATTTTTTATTAAGATATCAACATGGCTACAGAAAAGGTTAATAATCTGTGGCTTGGGTTGACTTTTGGTGATAATTTAAAATTCAGAGTATTTTTGAAGGTTCGTGTTGGTAAAACTGATAGAAAAAGATAAGACTACGACGGAACTTTTTTCTCTTACATCGCTTTGACTGAAACGTGCTATTTGAGGTAAATGGATACAGTGCTAATAAACTTTTGTCGGTTGGTAGTCCTGGTGCGCTATATTCAGTCTTAAGTGTTGGATAGTAGGCTAGCAACAGCGCGATTGTGCTTGACAGCGACTGTCTTTCCAACTCGTCGATGCTAACGATAAAAAGTAAGTAAAAATGAAGCTATATACTTTTTTGCTCTTGTTGACTTGATATTTAATATAATTACATTCATTGAATGTAGGATTGTATACTTTGCCTAAAATTGAAGTACAAACATTTATCTTTGAAAGTTAAGTTATTCGCTTATAATGCTACTACTCGAGTTGAAAATATTAACGTGACTACACATACCCGAAATAACAATCGTATTGGGGTAATTAGATACAAAATTTCGGGAAATGTGTAGACATGTGAGGTAGGCGTAGACACTTGTATATGACACTGTGTTATCTATAGCGGCTAAGTGTAGATATCACAGTAAATGAATAAATATTACCTACAGGTACTATAAGTAGAAATTATTTGCTTTTAGGTATCATCAACGATATTTACTATGCCACGGAAATACCAGCAAAAGAAGCCCCCACCATCCTACACAGCCGAACAGGTAAAAGCTGCCTGTGATGCTGTAATAAACAAACAGATGACCTACAGAGAGGCGATTGAACATAGAACATTTCCATGTTAACAAATCTGTGATATACCAGAGATTTAAAGGAAGGAAAACAGATATAAATATCATTAGAGGTGGCAGAAAGCATGCATTGCCTAAAGAAATTGAAGATGATCTAGAACAGTGAATCTTAGTCAAGGCACAGTGGAGATTTCCTGTTGATCAGATAAAGTTGTTAAACCTTGTAGAATCCTATGTGACTACGAACAATATTAAGACTCCCTTTAAGAATGGTAGAGCTGGGGAAGATTGGTACCTCAATTTTATGCTTCGGAAAAAATTTAAGCCTCAAAAAACCCGAAATGTTACAGCAACACAAAAATAAAGAAAAACAGATTAGAGTAAAAAAAAATTCGTACAGAGAAGCACTGACAAGTAAAGAAGTGTTGAAACGTCTGCAGGAAGAGAAAGTTGATAGAAATGCAAAGAAGATGAGAAAAAACGTGAAACACATTAAAGCATCTCCGCAGAAAGAAATAATTGACGGAAACAAGAAAAAGAATAAGAAAACCAAACCGAAAAAATCCGTCGTTAGCAATCTTCATCAAGTGAATCCGAAAATGAAGTTGACAATATCTACGAAGAGGAAAGTGATGAAGACAATGTAGAAGCTAAAATGGTGGATGCCAAAGATGCCTGTCAAGAAGATAGTAACACACCTAATGAACAAACTTTTGTTACCACTTCTCTAACCGTCGGAACTTACCTTGCAGTTAATTACATCAACAAATGGTATATCAGCAAAATTATTGAGATAAATGAGGAAATATTGACCATTACATTCCTTGAACGCATTACGAGCGATAAATTCTGATTTCTAAAACGGCACGATATCGACCAGGTTAACAAGAATTCAATTATCGTCCATGTAGCAGTTACCGAAGTCAACTCAAAAATTTCTGTATTTTCCGAGCCAGAAGACATAAATAAGATGTGGATTGCAGCGAAAAAATACAAAAAAATTTATCTAATTTGTTTGAGACCAAAATGTTTATTTTTATACTTAAATGTGAATGAATTGTTTATTTTTATTACTTCTCATATCTTCAACTTGAAGGAAATAAAAGTTTGTTGCATCAAATGTCCACGTCTTATTGCTCGCTATTGAAAATATATGTATGTTTTGCATACTGATGTGTAGAATTAAAGTTATACTTTGGTATGCACTTACCCGATCTAGATAATTGTTGACCAGTACGTAAAATACGGGTCGTATCTAATTACCCCAATTTGAGGGGTTAGTGTAGACAGTGACAGGCATAAAAAATAAGTGTAACACTACAACGGCTTTACATAATGAAGTTGCATTTATCTGATCGATAGACCAGTAATCACTCTCAATGCTGATTTAGTACCTATCCCATAACGATTATCCCAGCCAAGAAAATCGGTATTGAAAAAGAAACATAATTTTCGGTACACACTTACCCTTATCTGGGATATTTTTGAAAAGTTTATTGATATTAATTTTAATAGAGTTGGATTTACATATCTTGATTAATGATGTTAAATTGATTATTATTAAGAAATTCTTCAGAAATATCAAGATAGTCAGATTTATTAAGGATCACTATCAGCTTTGGTAATAGTCAAGTTGTTGTCTTGGCATAGTTTTTTAATTTCTGAATAAGTGGTAAAATTTTTATTGTTAAAGTTATTATTATTTTTGATTTAATATGTGATGCAGTTCTGTTTTGAATTGTAGGTTCTCATTTAAATAAGAATATCTGTCAAATGAGTTTGTGGATTCGGCTAAGATAGTAAAAAATTCTTTGTCATTCATTCTTTTAACTGAAATAAATTTCAAAAATTTGTTCAAGTAGTCAATTTGTTGTACTGTGAAATTGGTGTTGGATAAATTAAGAAATTTATTGAAAAAGGAATGAGTTTGGTTAATAAAGTTGATACTTTGTTTTGAAAAGTGTTTTTATAAGATTAAAGTTAAAACTCATTGGGTTATGAAAGTTAACAATAACTGATTTATTATTAGAATTAGAAATTAGATCATATTCATAAACCTGCTGGTACGTCGCACTTGACTGATTCCTAACATTAAGAGATTAAGAATAACATTAAGAATATTTGAATTAAAAATTATTAAGTTAATAAAATTGTTAGCGGTACGTTAATATTGTAGATGCCTATGAAAGATTTATTATCATTAAAAAAACTGAATGTTGAGGTATAATTTGTATAGTTAGATGACTAATTAAATTCAATTTTAGATAAGTTTTTTTTTAAAAAGGTTTTAGGATAAGTTTTATTTATAAAGTTATCAAAAAATGACTTTGATAAAGTGTTAGATAAGAAAAGGTGAATGTTATAAAGTTCAAAAACAAATTCAGATAATTTAGAATAGTTAGTATTAATTAAGTGTTTTCAAATATTTACTTTGGCGCAAAATAAAATTTTAAGAATAATCTTATTTTGCAGTTGGCATAGGTGTTCACTTGGATGCATTTTGGAAAAGTCTTCTTAAGTTTACATTGAATAAGAAACCAGATTTTAAGAAGGTACTTCTATTTCTTCCATAGTAGATTGCTGAAACGATTGAATTTGGATCGGAATTCCATATTGGTTAATATGTTGAAAGTAGTGCTTAAGGAGGTTGTTTCAAGAAAAATCTAAGGTACTCCCTTAATTTATTTATTAATATTATCAGACGACCCAGATTTCAATGCTTCGAAGCATCGTTATTAAGTCATTTGATACTTAATATAACGTCCCCTTAGATTTTTCTTTTAATTTTAATACTTGGTCAAACTGTGTATTCAATATCAATGTGAATAAATGTGAATAAACAATAATTGTAAATATTTCAAATTAAAAGTACCAAGTTTTAGTTAAATTAATAACTTATACTAAAATCTTTTTACTTAAAATAAATCTTAAATCAACGCTTTTAATCTTAGGATTAAGAGTGACAAACTTTAGCTCTTAGGATTAAAAATGCATACTTTTGTTGCTAAGATACATTTTTCAGACTAATGAAAATGTCAACTTTAGAGACTCCTGACAGTCAAAAAATATCACAGTTTTGTGACGGTTAGTAGAAAAAAGTATTTAAAAAAAAACATATTTCAGTTACTTCATTTTCTCAAGCAAAGTTATCAAGTGTAAAAGAAACTTTTTTCTAAAACGGCGGGTAAAGAAAATTACTAAAAATATTAAACTTAGGTCTAGTCTTTTCACCTCCAGTTAATTTTATCTGTCGGTTAACCAATTTATGTGATTGGGTCAATGCTTTGTTTCCATAGTAGTTAACCGACTGATAAAGTTAACTGGAGGTGAAAAGACTAGACCTTAATTAATAAACAATAATAATAATAATCGAAATGTTGAATAAAATGTGTAATGCGTTGTATTTTATCGACTAACGCGCTCGTGTAAAAACATCCGTTTATAATCTCTAAATTATATTTTTAATTTGACATTTATAATGGTAAAATAAAAACAATTAAATTAAATTAAAGTATAAATAAAATATCTCCTCCATGAGGACGGTGGTGGGAGAGATCCGAGGATTGACGCCACGTTCCCACGTTGAATGGCCATGCTAATGCGTTGTGTTAGGTAGTATTTAGAACGCGGATCGCCAAAGATAAAATTGAGGTTCTTTCCAATAATGTCCATCCACTCCCTCGCTTCTTCACTCCAAGCTCCCATTGTCTCCACTGCAAAAGCTTTGAAAATGTTGCCATCATCCTTTATTTTAGAATATTTTGAATGTTTGCGTTTGCACGCGATTTCAGCTGCAGCGCCGGCTTCTAAGCAAGTTTTGGGCAAATAAGAGGAGCAAATGTGTCGACGCAAGTAACGTCCCATACCAAGCATTGACCTCTGGCCCAAGGTACGAGTGTGGCTCCATCAGACGTTTTCCATCATTTCTGGATATTCCAGTCGGTTCCAGTATAGAAGGGATTTCTAATGATGATAGTGCTCGTTTGATGATTTGATTTATTTCCGAATGCCTGAAAAATCGTCCACTACTTTTGGTGCAACTCAAGGATGCAATCCTTTGCTATCTACAGTTTCGGAACATAAACAAGTATATGAGCGGCAAATGTCACATCAAGACGTAGTCCGACACTAATGCGTAGTTGATTGTTGTCCATTAGCATTCCAATGTTTCTGGAAGGGAAAGCATCAAGCCAAGCATTGGCTTCTTTACACTGCAAAGAAGCTAATCTCGCCTTGTCCGTGTCCGTCTCAAATGTTAGATCCTCTTCAACTGCTTTTTATTACAATCGAATCCCAATTTATCTGTGCTTCAGGGATTGGAGGAACCATTTCATGTTTAGCTTTCCATAAATCCAGTGCTTCATTGTTTTTTGTGAATGGACAGATCGTCAACGGTAGTATTTAGTATGTTGGAGACGACTGACTTTACACCAGAACAAGACGCTAGGAACGCTGGTAGGCTAAGATCGGTACATTTTCTAATTCCCAATCCTCCGTGTCGTAAAGGTAAACTAGCTTGTTTCCACTGTTTATCGTCCAGTGAAATGTTAAGTATGTTTTCCATACAAGCTTTCATTGCGGCATCTATTTCTTCTAAAATTTTTGGATGCATCCATGAAGGAGTGGTACGTAATGTATATAGTAGCTTTGGAATCCCAAGACAATTTTTTAAAAGAAAGAATGCGACGTGGGCGGAAAGTTTCTTCAAACGACCAAACATTGCCTTCATTGTTTCGAGGCGTTCTAATAATGCGTCCGAAACTCCTTCATCGCAGAGGGGTGCTCCCAACAACTCTAGATCTTGAGGTGTCACTGTGCGGATACCGTGTAGAAGTTCCTGGAATTTGCTCTGGATTTCATGGTCAATACTCCCTGATGTAAAACAATTCACATTTGAAGGGTTGACAGTCAAACCAATCTTACTAGACTCCTGAACCAGCTTTTCTACATCTTTCAAAACTGTAACAGGATCCCCTCCTATTGTCCCATCATCAAGATAAAAAGTCGAAATTCCGATTGTAGAGAAAGGATAATTGGATGGATTGCCAAACTAAAGGCTAATGGTCCTGCAGGGTCGCCTTGTTGACTTCCCCACTTGAGATTCTATTGTTTTGTCCCCAAAGAAAAGCAGCGACGGTGACGAGTAACTTTGCCACATAAACGGGTATATTTGTGGAACGTGGCTTTTTACTTCCTGTAGGATGGAATCTCTTTCGACGGGTTGAAGGCATTTTATAGTCGATTTTGACTATCACCGAGTTTGAATAAAATGTACCACATGTGATAGGAGACATGCAATTTCTTGAAAACAAATTCGGTAGATCTTGCTAAAGTTGTTGTTTTTAGAAAACTGGCCAATTGGAAATGGAAATCAACTGTATTATTCATCGTTCATTAGCAGCTTTAAAAATTCCCTCAGCCTTAGAACCTGTAGGACAAGCACGAGATGATGGAAAGAGACCTGATGGAGCAACACTAATGCCATGGTCCAAAGGCAAGGAACTTGTTTGGGACTCATACATATCAAATCCTTAGAAAAGGCAGGAGCAGCAGCGAAGATAGCGTGCAAACGGAAACATGACAAATACATACAAACTGAATCCTCACATTTCATCTTCAAAGCACTAGCTTTTGAAACTTTAGGACTCTAGGCAGAAGAGACAAAATCTTTTATGGAAGAAATCGGTACATTATTGATCAAAGAAACAAGAGATAGCACGGCTAAATTCTACTTCAACCAAGGTTTATCCATCGCAATTCAACGTGGAAACGCTGCCAGCATTATTGGAACCTTACCCCAATCAATCCCCTTGAATTAAATTTTTATTATCTAATAATTTTTATTTTATTACGTGTTACAAAAATTATAAAATCATGTTGCTTGAATTAAGTGTTGATGAAATAAACACGAATGTTAAAAATCAAATAAATGGTACCGTGACTCGCACTAATTTTCTAGCATCCACAGTTAATACACATTCTTAATGTATTGGCATGTACCAATTTGAATTGCACTTTAAAAGAACATTTACCTTCACTTTATCAGTAAATTTTCAACGAATTATCCCAAAAAAAAACGATATTGCTATATTGTTGATATAATTTTCGACTACCTATTTACAATTTTCTAGAAAATTCTTCAAGCTGATTCCGAGTAATCCAAATTTGATTAATTGAATTTAAAAGTTCAAATTCGCCAAAAAGTTTTTGAAAATACTAATACTAAAACGGATTAAATATTCCTTGAGTTTTTTTTTGGAAAAACGAGAAAGCTATTTGTTTGTTAAAGTCGTTTGTGACGATGGGCACATTAATTTAAATTCTGATTTGCATGCGGGTAGGCAACCAAACTTCCAAATAGGACCGCTCTTTATCGGCGAAATTTAAAAAAATTGTAGTTACTTGGAATTTTATGAAGGAAGTGCGATAAAAAGTGGAAACAGTTTTATGCCAGATAGACGGATAGAGGTGCATGTTTTTAATAACTTTATCCACGACCAGCGGAGCGATTTCAAAGAAATTTAGACAATTTACAATAATTAGTTTATTATTAAAATAAAATTATCCAACTCTGGAATTGGTGATGGTTGATGATTAACAAGATATCTAAAAGAAAAGGCAACATTAATTGGTATGCTGATTAATTTTTCTAAATAAAATACTAAATTCATTTGCATTTTGCTTTTTTTTATATATTAAAACTCTTTCGGCATTTTGGTTGCTTCCCGATTGTTGCATTCATAATTCTAATTAAACCCTGTAGCAGTCTCTGCGTTACATAAACCGGATGTTAAACGGTTATCTGATTGACTTTGCGGCATTGAGATATGGAGATGGTTGTAGCATCCACAGATTAACTGCCGATTTAGGAAGAGAACGTAACGAGTTACGTGAGTTGGGAAATATCTGTTCTGATCTAATTTAACTGTCTAGGGCAGCTTAGGATGTTAATGGAAATCTTTTTCTGTTTGTTGTATGCAATTACTGCAACGTCTAATTTACTTTATTATTTTTTCCATTAATCAATTGTAGAAAACGTGCATATACAGCCTGTCCGTCTAGTACGCGGACTTTTGATATCTTTAAAAAATAGATTTTTTAGGTTCCTTAGTGGCTACAATTTAAAAATATTTTCAATTATACAAGGTGTCCCACTTTCATGGACCACCTGCCAACTTTGACATTTTAAATAAAAACATTGTAAACGCGCACCTTTTATGCTCCAGACTACCGGGTTGAATTGTAGTTGGTACGTAAAAGAGGACGTAACAAAATTTATAATCGGCCGCGGGTTGCTTCGAGTGAAGAAATAATGCCCAGGGTTTGATTTTTGAGGCTTCTATTTACAATTATATACAGTTTGTGAGAGTTATTATGTACACGCGGTATTTAATTACAATGTATTCTGGCGGCCTTGGATACTCCGCAAGTCGCGAACGGAACATCGGCGATTTAGACACGGCCAGTGTTGATACGGCGTCGGGCTAGTACGGTCGTTCGCTGAATTTCCACGTGTTTTAAACGGCGGAATTTGTAGGTGAAAACTCGGTTTGTGGTGATTCTGCGTCTTGCGTTATTGGATCACTGAAACAAGTAAGTTATTTTTAATTATCGGTGGCGGTCTTTTACAACCACTTTTAAGTTTATCGGATTAAACTTTTTTCTGCAGAGCTCGCTTGTTATAGCATAAACAACTAAGTTTATAATTGCGGCTTACGACTTTATAAACGACTGAAGTCCGTTTTAACGTACTCAGAATTTCTAATAATCGTACTCGTACGGTGATGCCTGGTGGGCGAGCAGTTTATGTATGAAAAGTTCTAGGCTCGGTGGTTTCGTGGCGGATATACTTCGCCTAAGTCAAAATATACCAGCATCCCCACTACAAAGTGCTACCGAATGAATCAGCCACACTCGAGGGGTTCGGTGATGTGAAACTGCTAGTTAGAAATGGAACGGTTTTGGAGGGAAGCAGCTGCTACCGAATGAATCAGCCACAATGATTAGGGTTTGGGGTAAGTAAGTGCTGGCTATACGGATTATTAACGGTGGTTGTTTTAGATGGTTTTCTAGCGATTAAGAGGGTTTTGCGCCATAGCCCGTACCAAAATTAATCAGCATTTGAGTTAGCGGATTAGTACAGTTTTTGCCAAAGTCCGTGCCAAATCCAATTAGCATTTGAAGTGGTTTTTGAGTTAGCGGCGGATAGTTTAGTTTAAGCGGTTCGGTTCGGTTTAGGATGGGAAGAGGTTTATTGAACAAGTCAATAAAAGTTAAAAGTTTCAATTGCGCTCGCTTTTTATATAGGAGACTTTATCTCTAGCGGAAGATGGGCAGCGGTTGCTTAGGGATAATTTTAAGTAGGGCGGTTCGCACGATGTCTGTTTTGACGATGCAAATTTTTGTAAAATGATTCTTTTGACATATCGATTTTTAAAATTTAATTGTGGTTAATATCGACTTTCAGATACTTCGCGTTTTTTAATTTATTACTTGGAATATCAAATTCAAACTTTATTTATATTTAGGGCGGTAACATCTAAGGACACGGTGTCTTTTTGACTGAAATTCTTTTTACTAACTCTTAAAAGAAGATCTAAGTCTTGGGATAATGAACACACTTATAAATATATTAAAACCAAACGTAAAAATTACTTCAACAAAATAATCAGCAAAGGTTGCAATAACAACTTTTAGAAACTAGGCCAAAAATGTATCGTTTTACGGACCCAATTAAATCCCTAAAATTGTTATTTTAGGGAGCGTGGACAAAAAAACCGTTTTGTTCACAAAAACGTTTTCGGCGATTTGTCCACGAAAGCATGTTCAGTTGGAATTCGGGGACGAAGTCAGGTTGCTAAGGCGTCGTTTTTACTTTTCGGCGTTTTGACCACATTCGGAGATTTGTGGACAGAAACATTTTCGGTGTTTGGTCATTTTTCGGCGATTTATCCACAAAAAGTTTTTCGGCGACTTGTCCACAAATTCGGCGATTTAAATATTCGGCGCTTTGTCCATTCGGCGATTTGTCCGGACTTCATTGTGACTTGTAAAGGCAATTTTCTATTCTGTGGAACATCAGGATTTACTTTAGAAATGGAAATTTGAGAAGTAGTTTTCAAACACTTTCAACAAACTCAAAATTTTATGCAAAAGGAACCGTTGTACATACATCGAGAATATTGATTGATTGTTAAAATATTTGAGGAGAAAGTAAACAGATTATTTATATGTGATCAAAAGTGAGTGATGTTATTTATATTTATTATTGATGAATCAGAACTATCAAAGAATAATTGACATGAGGAATTAACATCGATTTAGTTTAAATCATTAAAGTCTTTTGTGACATTTTTAGAGTATCAACCAGAAAGTAAATAAGTACTTATTCATGCTTCTTTTAAAAGGAGCTGAGTCTTTCCCGTAAGAACATAAAAGTTATAAAATCACACTGAGTAGTTTGGATAAAATTATTTGTGAAATTTTTCCGATGTAGTATGTCAGGTCATTCCAAGTGTTGAAAAGGGTCCATGACTTGATGAGTTCGCTAGAAAACAAATAATTTTGTCAGATGTAGACGATGGTCTAATCTCAACATTGATATTGCCGGAAAAATAATCACCTGTACAAAAAAGATATTAAATACGGGTTAATAATAAGCATTGGAGACGCATTTTTGACTTGGACGGTTATGAAAAAAAATTAATTGTAGAATGTAAAAATAACCAATATAAGTTTGTTTTCTTCCGACAGACCTGCAACAGACTTGTAAAGATTGGATCTCTTTGGAATTGAAATTTAGATCGAAAGAGAACATAATTAAGGAGGTTTATTCCAAAAGTTTAAACAATGGATACTATCTCCCACATAGAACTGGTGGTTAAAGATGGAATTTTACCACTAAAGTAAGGCAAACATTTAACGCATGCGCTAAAGACGCAAATCAACTATCAATTCTTTGATCAAAAGAAAAATTTGGTCAAAGTAAATCGCATAGAACAGGCCATTCAAAATGCAACTCTATGTTGTATAAACGAGGTGCAATTTCTAATTAAAATTGTGACTGTGGAAACTGACCGGAGACCGTTAATCATTTGTAGAGGATTGTCAATTAACGAAGATTAAAGAAGGGTTTTTAAACATTCATAATTTAACGGATGATGCTGTATTATGGCTTACAAATCTGAAGAGGACATCTAAAATTCAGAAATATTTTTTTATTCTTATCCCGATTCTCTATTTTTCCATTATTTTTGTTTTGCTATTTCTTTTGAACTGAACTGGTCCATTATATGTCGTCATGCAACTGGCTGTGCTGTTATATTTTTATGTTCTTGGTTACCTTCTATAATGTTTACACACTTTAATTGATATTATTACATATGAATACTAGGTGGGTAAGGGAATTGGCATGTTTAGGTTTTTTAGTGGTTTTCCTAAACCTTGAAGCTTAAATCGCTTTGCTAAAATTAACCAATCCACTGTTGCAAACGATTTCGTCACCACCATCTATACTGATCTTCTTGAGCATCATACATAACACTTACATCACCATACAATATTTAAAAAGTGTCCATACGATAAATAAATAAATTAAACCAATGTCTCAAAAAGAGTAAAACTGTAATAATAGTATATATTACACCAAGGTTGTGAAGTCTGTCATTATTGCCTTAGCACCAGTAGGCAATAATGGACTTCACAACCATGGTGTATATACTATTTTTTCCACTACTAGCCAAATTTAAGCCAAAAATAAAAATAAACATTTTTCTTGTAAAATCAAGTAGCACAGGAATGCAAATAAATCAAAAAGCATTAAAAGTTACATACGTTGATAAACCAACTGCAACTGATTCACTAAACACTTGTGTGGTATATTTCACCTTCATTTTCTGAAAATTATTCGGAGTAATATGTAAATTAGTTGATTTAGGAGCCAATCGCAGCGGTTTAGATTTGTCTGACATGTAGAAATTTTTAATGTCTTTCCAAGATGCTTTTTGTTATTAAAGATTATATCGTATTTAATCAAGTTATTTTGCACCGACTTCAATAAATAGGGACATCGAAGAAATAATAGATTTTCTTATCGTTTACGAGAAGGTATGGTTTTTTCCGGTGATACATCTATTCTTTTAATTAGGTTTCGAAAATTTTACTACTGCCCTACCATTGGCACCGCATTGTAGTTGTAGCTTTTCTATGCAGTTTAATACTATCGACTTCAGTTTGTCACCTTTGCATATCGTATTTGTAAAGATGTAGCACAAGGGTTGTTTAACTCTGTATATCTCCTGCTTCTTAGTGGTTTCTTTTTAAGTCCACTTGGGCTGTCACAATTTGTGCTCTGCTTTCGGGAAGTAATCGTTGGG
The DNA here is from genome assembly GCA_030710515.1 of Abscondita cerata. Classification (NCBI taxonomy): domain Eukaryota; kingdom Metazoa; phylum Arthropoda; class Insecta; order Coleoptera; family Lampyridae; genus Abscondita; species Abscondita cerata. The sequence continues at coordinate 8,051 of JALBCR010003637.1, read as the reverse complement.
AGATGTTAACTTCAATTGAAGTGCTTTTTCACGTTGCAATTTAAGAATGTTCCTCCGTAATTTTCTTTACCTAAGAGTATTTGAGCTGCAAGCTTGAGTAGTTTTGGTATAGCTAGAGATGTTAACGGGCATTTATTGCTTCGCCAATATACCTTGCATCATTTTAATATTAGGTTTCAGAAATTGACACTTGTAATTCATTTAGGAATGGCAAGTGTTCGCCACATACTCGTTAAGTTTTTAGAGTCGACATTTTTATGCAACAGATCGGACCTTCCAGATTCTGTTAACCATTCAAAACACCTACAACAAAATGTTTGTAATTTACTTAAAATTCTTCATGTAACTTAACTCGCCTGGTTAAATCTCCTTTGGAAACCTGAAAAACTGATTCTACCATCATATTTAATAAATAAATAAATTCAGGTTATGTATTTGCGGTTATGGGATGAGGGCGCGAATTTTAAACTAATGGCATTTTTTATTCAAATAATTTTATCGTGTTAGGTAATTTTAAGCAGCAAATACGTTAAAGATAATCACCTGGATATACAAAATTATGTTTCACTCGTTTTTGTTAAACAACTATTCTTAGATTCTCAAAAATTTGAATTTGTCCATTATTAACCTAGGTCAACAATAGAAAAAATTATTAACCACTAATAGAGAAATTCAACTTCTCAGTTGGCTAGAGACGCAATAATTGTCCACTTCACAGCTAGTAGTGGAAAATAGATTATTTTACTAGGAGTTAAACAATATAATTCTTGAGCTTAAAAAGTTTGCTGGCGAGGTGTTAGCAGAGACAGCAAAATTATATCGAAACAATTATATTTTTAACTCCGCGGAATAATTATTTTTTCTTCAAGCGTTTATTGTTTAGTTTTCATGTGTTATTTTCAAATTTCCAAATTACTCGAGTGTTATAGTAACGTTTTATTCTGAACGAATGAAGTTGGTACTTTACTGTTACATTCATAATATGACATAACCGAGGTACCAACCTCTAAATAGTTGTGAAAACAAAATAACTGTTTTGCTTTTAATGTCTAGACAGTAAAAAAAAGTTTTTAGCGTCTGCCAGTAGTTCAATAATATGACGTTTTATTGTCTTGAAGAAAATAGTAGATTATTTTACTAGGAGTTAACAATATAATTGTTGAGCTTAAAAGTTTGCTGGCGAGGCGTTAGCCGAGACAGCAAATTAAGCAAAACAATTACATTTTTTTAACTCAAGTGAAATATATTATTTTTCTTCAAGCGTTTATTGCTAGTTTTCATGTGTTATTTTCAAATTTTCTGTGATTCTCGAGTGTTATAGTGACGTTTATTTCTGAACGAATGAAGTTGGTACTTTACTGTTACATTCATAATATGACATAACCGAGGTACCAACCTCTAAATAGTTGTGAAAACAAAATAACTGTTTTGCTTTTTAATGTCTAGACAGTAAAAAAAGTTTTTTAGCGTCTGCCAGTAGTTCAATAATATGACGTTTTATTGTCGCTTGAAGAAAAAAATGTATTTCATCTAAACTTATTTGTTTTCGCCTCAAATTTTGTATGAATTGTGATTTATATTTTTAAAAAGTTTTTTTATAAATATCGATCCATCATGACGATGGAAATTTCTTAGCGATTCTTACATAGACAAAGGAGGTTTTCTGTAAGGTTTATAGATATACCAGAGTAGTTTTGGTTTTTGAGCGTTCCTTTCTTATTATCATCAGTTTTAAACCATTATTTCAATAACCATGTTTTGAATAAATCCCATTAAGCACCAATACTATTCTAAAACAACTAAAAAAACAATTTCTATGTTCGCTAATTGTTGTGCAAATGTTTCCAGTAGCATTAGCTCTCTGAATTTATAAAACATATCCACCATCATAGCTGAAGCTAGTTTTAATTTGGCTGATAGAAACCTTTTTGCTAACCCATTGGTAGCCATGCAGTGTTGGTGTTATAGTGTGGAATACAAAATACGACAATATAAAATTAAATTGTCTCGAGTTACAGGATTCAAATACAAATTCAGTTACAAGAAGAGTGATTAGATTCGCAACACAAAAAATATTTGATTTCATAGGGCTATCCACGGCAGCAATACTGATACCTAAATTTCTCACTTAAAAAACTTGGATTTCCGGAGAAACTTGGAATCATGGTTACGACCAAACAATGTTAAATTTAATCAAAGATAATTATTGAGTACTAAAGGAAAACAAGCTGTGAACGAATGCTGAAAAAGTGTATGACATGTCATAGGCAGAATAGCAAATGTTTCAATCTTAAAACACCGCTTCTTCCAGAAGTTCGAGTACGCAATGTGCATATTTTTGAAATATGTGGAATCGATTTTGCCGGTCCATTGTATCTTTACAACGAAATCGCAACAGGTCAATGTCAACTGAGACTTTCATTAGAGTTTTCAAAAATTTGTATCTTGCAAAAGTGAGATTAGTGACATTGGTTTAAATTTTAGAGGTTTCTGTAAAAATGATTTGGGGAAAATTCTCGGAAGTGCGTTTCTAAATTATAAAGAGGTAGGTACTAACTGCGGTTTAAGAGTGAATATTGTTTCTAACTATTTGAGTGAGAATTATAATGATATTATCCCTTCACACCTGAAATGTTTTTAAAACATTAAACAGTAAGGGTTTTGAGACTGTGATGCGATGGAAACGCAAGAATTAAACACCGCAAAAAATTATAAGAGTTATTACAACATTTTGATACTTTTAGGTCAACTTACTCTTATAATGAAAACAAAATGACAAGAGAAATGTTATTACAGTTGTAATTATAGATTCGGGAAACAAGAAAAATAATATATCGGCCTCTTGCAATAATCACGAAGCTTTATTAGGAGGTCAAGATAAGAAATGTCGGGGGAGAACTACGTACTGCTGAATGTCCTGTCTAAGTTCACCTATTCTCCGTTTAAGCCTCGGAAGTTCAGTTAGAATTTCCTACCGATTTAAAACCAGTTTATTCCAATGTGAGTGAAAAAGTGATAAACAAACCATTACTACATGTTGTTGACATAAAATAAATTTTTAAAATGATTAATTTTATTGTTTGCCTTGTTTAGGAATAACTTTTTTGTTTGATGTTTTGAATAATTGTGCTACTATTCGTAAAATTTTGCAAATAATTTTTATATCACTCTGTTCAGCACATAAACAACGATAATAATTAACTTAAATTTATGTTTAATATTTATTTGTCGTCACAGGTACTCCCGTATTGTATAAAAAAATCATAAAGATGTACGCGTTTTAAATTAAAGTAAATTTATCAAATCTAAAAATGGTTGGGTGAAATTTCTTTTTGGTTGTAGGCATACTCTGTGTAGATCATGTAAAGAGCCGTTAGGGTTGTAATATTCTATTACCTATCCGGTTTCACAATGTATTAATATTGCTTGTTTACGATTATTGACAAATTTAAAACATTTTTGTCCGTTGTACAGACCTTTGTAATTTTTTAAGTGATACTTAGTAGAATCAATTCGAGGAAAACTTGATAGGTAATTTCCAGGTTCGAAAAGATTAATTGCTGTTGTTTCGAACAATTTGTTTTAGTCGTTGAGTGAGTTTGTTAAAATGTTGTCGTATAATCTTTAACGTAAATTATAGATCGACGGATTCATTTTTTTTAAGTAAAAATTCACCAGGAATTGATGAGTTAAATCGTAAATCAATTACGGTGCATTAAACCGCAAAGTATTATTCATCGTTGGAATTGTTATAAAAGGCTTTCAGATTCTGGATATTAGAACATCAGCAGTATTAAAAAAATTGAAGTTGATGCTGGTAATGCCACTTTAAAACATAAAAGTTGTTGCAAAAGTGTTATTAGTATTGTCTAGGATCGATATTAACGCCAGAAAAGATAATATAAAACTAATTTTTAAAATATCTTAAAACTAAACATGTTTCCGCATTTCTAAACACATTTTTTTAAGAGTTTAATTGTGCTACTTCTTTCTCATTTAACTATTATTCGTATCTTTTACCGTTTTAAAATCCTATAGTGACTTTCATTATCTTGGAACCTGTATACATGTTATCGTAAATGAAAGCATTAATGTTACGTTTCAATTAGTTGTGTTTTAGAACTATTTAATTTCTGATTATTCTTGTCTACTTGTTATAAAATACAAAAATAAACGAATAAAATTAAAGTTTCTGTTGTTAATCTACCAATGTAATACATACCTCATACAACACAAAATGGTACACTCATGAAATTTAAAACTTTGACACCACAATTTCTGTAAACAAAAGTTTGCACATTGTGAAGCGGGTTAAGGGTATCATTTACAATTCTAACAGCAGGTAGTCTCAGCAGGGGTTATCTTATAGAAGGACTGTAGAATGAATCATTACACTAAGCACGTTTTAGAAAATAGGTAATTTACGTTGCTTACTTAATTTTTTCTTTAAAGAATATATTTGAAGGTATCGCTAATTAAACACCATAGCTCGATTAATTATCGAATCAAAATTTTGTTTAGGAAATGTTTACAAAATAAAATTAGAAATAATTTTGATTTAAAAACGTCTACAAGCAATAACTTTTAAATTAAATCAAAAACTAAACATGGTTATTTGGGTTGACTGATTATTACTTATTTTAAATAAATCTAACCTACTAATTATTGTAAGTTATTAAAAAAATCATTAAACTCTCTATTCATAATATTTAGTCCTTACAAAATGTATATTTTATGACGTTTCATTTTTTTCTGTAGTTAATATAGGTGAAGTATAAAAACTAAGGCAATTCTTATTGTCAACGTATATATTTAGTTTTTGACAAGAATTTATTACATAATTATAATTAAGATACCAAGTTATAGTTTAAAATTAAATGAAAACTTTTTTTAAATAAAGGTATTACTATATAAATAAATATAAGAAATCAATAATGGGTGTGACCTCCATTATTATTGATACATTCTTGGAGGCGTCTGCTCATTGACGCTATCAAGGTATCAATATAATTAATATTAATCGTTTCCCATGCGGTATCAATGGCTGCAATTAGTGCATTACGGTTTACTGGTATAAAATTTGGCCCTTGTTGTCTTCGGATAACAGCAAGTATTCGAGCCCAAACATTTTCGATAATGTTAAAATCTGGGCTTTTGCTGGCCAGGGTAACAGCCTCAAGTTATTTTCTCGTATCCAATTGCGCACAACCCGCGAAGTATGAATAGGGCGTTGTCCTTTAACAACAAAAATACATTATGAAAATGTTAATTCAACAGATCCCGAACTATTTTTGGAGAAAGTATAGTGAAATAAGAATACTTACTTGTTGGAAAATATAATCTTCGTCTGGATAAAACACTTCGACTGAAGGTTTCATAATAGTTTCCAAAATATCTAAATACGCAGCAGAATGACGTCCATCGATAGCCCAACAAACTCCTGGACCCCGCGCGCTAACCCAACCCCACACATTCACAGAAAAATAACCACTTCGTTTTTAGGACATATGTGATTATTTTCGTAACGAGTTCCTTCCATTCTAAAAACTTTTAGTGGTCCATCGTTGCGGCTATTGAACGTTTTTTCGTCGCTAAAAATCACTCGATTCCAAAATTCCAAAGGTTCGTTCACATATCGCCTTGCAAATTCCAGACGACGTCTCATATTTTCGTCACTGAGAACTTCTTTCGCAGCAGCATTATACTTCTTTATTCCCATCTCTTTAATCTTTTGTGCAGTTATACGGCATCCGGGAAAGGCTGGCATTTTCACAACACTTGAAATTTTAAACCAAATGAAATTTACATTTCTTACTTTATTTATTGGTTCACACTACCCCTTCTCAAACAGTAGGTAATTGTTTATTTATTACATACTTCTAATGACCAATGTAACAACCCTTAGAGCAATATGACTCAAAGGAAGTAAATTAAACAAGCAAGGATATTCTATTGTTATTGAAACTTATTCATAAAGTAAAAGCCATTTCCTTATAATGCTAATGGACAGGATTTTCTTTTAAGTATTAAGATTACAATAGAGGACTTATAAACTTTCGAAAATATCTAATTATAAATATTTACACTGCAATTGCGCTTTTTCCTTAATAATTTCTTAGCAATAACATACACGTTCTTGGTTTTAAGTTGTCATAAATTTGATATGATATAAATTTGTGTTTCTAATATTACATCACAAACTAATCTTTATTCGCCAAAAATTGTTGCTTTAGTTGTAAAGCTTCGTACACACCTGAACAACAAACCGAGCAACAAACATAACAACGAACCGAAAGTCAAACAGAACGACAAACGATCTTTTATGATTTCCACAATCCGAACAACAAACGGAACGTTTGTGCTGTTCCATAATTATTTTCAGTAGTTTTCAGTTCATATATATTTATTATTGAGAAGAAAATTGAGGAAAACAAGAAGATAGTGCCAACCAAATTTTTACGCACAAAGAAGAGTAAAAATTATAATTTACTTCGCTTTTTTTTTATTTTGAAATTTCCCGCCCAAATGATGCTAATAGGGACATCATTTTTTCTTGCATTCTTAAACACTGATTAATTTAAAACATTTTTCTTCTGTCAACTCCATAATATTACCTAAAACACAACAAACCCACAAAAGGGAGGACAAAAATAAATAATTTAATTCTCCCGCATAAGTTTGTTCGCCGTTTTGTTTAGATTCGTCCAAACCTGCAAACGCATTCGCGCGCATTTTCTTTGATGTCGGAGAAAACCGACAAGTTGCGGGAACGCCGCAAACCGTTCGTGGAACAATCAGGACTTGCGAATCTGTTCTAAAATTCGTACGTAGCACCGTCCAAATTAATGTTCCGATTGCCGTTCGGTTCGTTGTTCTGTTTGTTCCTCGGTTTGTTGTTCAGGTGTGTACGAAGCTTTACAATAAGCATATTAATATGAACTATATCTTATGAAAGGAGAGTTATGTAACTATAATTAACGACTTAACGTTACGTTAGTAGATTCCATTTACTATTTACACATATTTTCTTGGAACATTCGATAATTAACTATCGGGATATGATGACCCTATACTTCGCAGGTTGTGCGCAACTGGATACAAGCAAATAACTTGGAGCTGTTACCCTGGCCAGCAAAAAGCCCAGATTTTAACATTATCGAAAATGTTTGGGCTCGAATACTTGCTGTTATCCGAAGACAACAAGGGCCAAATTTTATACCAGTAAACCGTAATGCACTAATTGCAGCCATTGATACCGCATGGGAAACGATTAATATTAATTATATTGATACCTTGATAGCGTCAATGAGCAGACGCCTCCAAGAATGTATCAATAATAATGGAGGTCACACCCATTATTGATTTCTTATATTTATTTATATAGTAATACCTTTATTTAAAAAAAAATTTTCATTTAATTTTAAACTATAACTTGGTATCTTAATTATAATTATGTAATAAATTCTTGTCAAAAACTAAATATATACGTTGACAATAAGAATTGCCTTAGTTTTTATTTTCACTTTTATATTAACTACAGAAAAAAATGAAACGTCATAAAATATACATTTTGTAAGGACTAAATATTATGAATAGAGTTTAATGATTTTTTTAATAACTTACAATAATTAGTAGGTTAGATTTATTTAAAAATAAGTAATAATCAGTCAACCCAAATAACCATGTTTAGTTTTTGATTTAATTTAAAAGTTATTGCTTGTAGACGTTTTTAAATCAAAATTATTTCTAATTTTATTTTGTAAACATTTCCTAAACAAAATTTTGATTCGATAATTAATCGAGCTATGGTGTTTAATTAGCGATACCTTCAAATATATTCTTTAAAGAAAAAATTAAGTAAGCAACGTAAATTACCTATTTTCTAAAACGTGCTTAGTGTAATGATTCATTCTACAGTCCTTCTATAAGATAACCCCTGCTGAGACTACCTGCTGTTAGAATTGTAAATGATACCCTTAAGCCCGCTTCACAATGTGCAAACTTTTGTTTACAGAAATTGTGGTGTCCAAGTTTTAAATTTCATGAGTGTA